>KV424968.1:0-11793 GCA_001632445.1 Peniophora sp. CONT | reverse complement strand
GACTCCCGCACTAGGCGGTAGCCACCACTGCTAGCCCGACCTGCTCGCTACGATATCTGCTAATCTTCGCTCGCCGCCCTAGTCGGGCGTCACAGAGGTGGACACATCCGGAATTGGCAGCTCTACGTAGCCGGCATGTCTCAACATAGCTCTCATCGTGGTAGCCCTGCGGGGCATAACCACAATAGTTCTTCTACTTACATTTCTGCGGGTTCGTCCGCATCGCGGGCGCAGGGGGATATACCCGCTACGCCCGCGGAGCGCACCGCCCCGCGTATTCCGGTCAACACTCGACCTGCCAACTCTCCTTTTTCTTCGACGGCTTCGCTGGCACCTCACGAGTCGCGAACTTCGGATCGCCGCAGTTCCGCCTCTTCTCCGACGGCCCGCGCTAGCCCTCATCCGCTACCTACACCTCCCAGGCACGAACTGCCCAACAACCTTCCCGCTTCGGCCCTCGCGGTCCGAGCACAGGTGAATCTCCTAATGCGGTCGATTAATGAGGCGGAGGATGGTGTTCCGCTCCGGCTGCGTGTTCAGGAGAGGGTGCGGAGTGAACTTCAACCTGAGGATGTCGCTACGGTGACCCGAGGCGGGCGACCTTATCGTTTTGCGCTCACCGAAGCTCTGGCGCGGGATCTGTCGTTCATGACGACATCGCTTCAGCAGGTTCTGCGGAGGTTCGCACAAGTGACGGCGAGTGGGGATGTCCTCGCTCGAGCGTCGTTCGTGATCGACCATCAGCACGTCATCGTGCGCGCCTTACAGGAAGGCAGTGACTCGGTTGAGACCCTGTATCAGTGGTACCGCGTTCTACTTCTACGTATGGAGGCGGCGCTACAGTTCATCGACCACTATGCCTTCCTCTTTGCCATCGGACCACATGCGCCTACCCCAGCTCAATCGGTTCGAGAACTACCTCAAGTTCCTCAAGTACAGGGCCCCGAGGTTCAACGGGCTCGGTACTTGGACTGGTACTTACGTTCGGGACGAATGGAAGGGCTCGTCGGTCAAGCTGAGGAAGGCTTCGCGCCAGTCATAGCATCGCGCTCGTCGCCCTATGTTTGGGATGTGCCGCCGTACTTACGCGAGCTCACGGATGGGACGCCTGCTCGATCGATGTTACCAGGCCAGCACACTCCCTTCTATCCCGACGAGGTGCAAGCCCATAGCACCCCGGGGATGGGCCTCGACCGCTCTACCTTCGTGACGCCTACGCCAAGCGAACGTCCGTCTCCGCGCATGGACACTCGTCCTACTCCACCTACCAACCCGACTCGAGCAAGTCTTTCTCCGAACGGCTCGCAAGGTCTTGCACTAGAGGATAACCCTCTCTTACAAGCACCGCCGTTGATGGAGATGCCCCGTCCGCCTCGTAGAGGCCGTCCGACGAACATCGGTTTGGAAGGTCTTCTGCAAAGGCCGCAGCCCGAGGGATTCAACGATCCTCCTGAGCAAGCATTCAACACCTACGTTCGAGAAGCCGTAACTCGCAGGATAGCTTGGTTCGAGCGTGATCAAGCCGCTCGCCACGCGCAGCGCGATGACGCGCACCATACCCCGCCTCACATGGATCGTACCCAGCCGTATCCTGGTACTCCACGGGATAACCTGGTGGATGCTGGACCAGCTGTGGCGCCTGTTACGCCAGTTATCGCTCCTGCGCTCGCTCCTCCGACCACGCCAGCTCCCGCTTATCAAGTGCCGATGCCGGGTGCCCCACCTTTATATCCATATGCTCCTGCGCCAGCGAGAATGGCTGCGGGATTTCCAGGTGGCTACGGCGGTCCCGGTGGCTATGGCGGTCCCGGTGGACCTGGTGGTTTTCCTGGTGGAGGTTTTCCTGGTGGAGGATACCCTGGCGGGTACTATCCCGGTGGAGGGTTCCCTCACGGCCCAGGTGGGCCAGGTGGCTTTCCCGGAGGACCGGGTGGGCCAGGTGGACCGGGGGGCTTTGGCCCAGGTGGTCCTGGCGGACCGGGGGGCTTCCCTGGAGGGCCAGGAGGAGGAGGACCTCCTCCCGGTGGACCTCCCGCACCGCCTCCAGCTCCGCCGCCGCCTCCGCCGCCTCCGCCGCCTCCGCCGAACCCGCCGCCAAATCCGCCCGCTGACGCGAACGGATTCGTGGACGATGACGCCAATCCTCGCGATGAACCGTACATCGACAACAAGATCCGCCCGAGTGATCTGCCGGAGTGGGACGGAGATATCGAAAGAGTCTTGACGTACTTTCGCGATCTCTTCTTGTTTGCGGGTCTCAGCGCTGCGGTAGCTAGAGGGATGACCCGATATCTGCCAAGGCGCTTCGTTAAGGATTCCCGAGCCGCTCTTTGGTGGGCGGCTTCGCCACAAGTCGAGCGAGACGCTGCCTGTGCCAGCCTGGAGACTTTTATGGAGGCCGTCAAGGGTGGTCTTATTCCGACTTGGTGGATGAACAGCAAGCGTACCGAATTTCAGTCAATGGTGTTCCGTGGGCCGGGTCGGGCTCACGATATGCCTTACGCCTACCTGACTCGCCGCCTCACCCTCAAGAGGATGCTGTTCGTCGAAGAGCACAACTCACGTGTCGAGATCAACACGCTCATGTCAGGCTGCGTCGACGCTTGGCATACTACCTTAGGCGTCGCCAGCCTGGTAACCACGAGCGAGCTCTTGAAGAAGGTCGTCGACAACGAGGAGACTCTGCTCAAGGACTGGAAGAATTCGTCGACCTCGGGTTCCGCCACTTCGTACGTGACGAAGGAGGAGTTAATGGCTTTGCTACGTCAGCGGGAACCGAACAAGTCAACTAGAACGTCTGGCTGGCAATTCGGTAATCGAGGACGGAACGCCAACCTCGCAGACGTCGACGAGGGTGAATCTAGCTTCATCGACGACCTGCCCGACGAAGTCCGCGATGTATACGCTGCCGCGCGCAAACGCGACTGGAAGCCCGCGAAAGGATACCCTTTCCCGCGCGACGACTCCAACAAGTCGAACAAGGGGCCTCCGCCGGGTCCATGTTTCGCTTGTGGTAGCCCGATGCACTGGAACAATGAGTGCAAGCATTGGGATGTTTTCAAAGCGAAGAGGCAGGCTAATGCGGTGACGTTAACGGAGGAGGAAGAGGAAATGGTTTCGGAGCAGGCGCATGTATACCAAGTAGTCGTTAATTCCATTGCTGCTCGCTCGTACGTTGATGGTGTGAAACTGGAATGCGCTCATGAGGGACTGGAGAACCAGGCTCGCGTGAATGCGGCTCAACACTCGTCGACTCCGCATAACTCACGAGTACGGGTGGAGACCGTCGAGGATGACTCTGTCCCCGCCCAGCCCGCCCTACCTTCTTGGGTGTCATCTTTGCTCGTTGAATCAGAGGAGGTACCTTCTATGGGACCTGTTACAGAGGCTTTCGCAGTCGAGCACGCCGGTTACCGCCCTCGGGCGGCTTCACCTTCGTCCATTGCAGTTGCGCCGCCCGCCTCTGCGAACGACCAGGCTCCGCCTCATACGCAGTCGCCGCCGCCGCCGCGACGCTCGACGGTGCGCATGGTTCGTTACAAGGATCCCGCACCGGGTTCGGCTTCGGCGGGGGTATCCGTCTTGTGCGTCGAGGGTCGCATTGGTTCCGTAGATGGCGCGCCAGTCAACTTCCGGCTCGACTCGGGCGCGAACATTTCGCTCATGAGCGAGGATCTTTACGCCTCGCTAGGGGAGTCTGCACCCCGCCTGCAGAAGGGTACCAAGCTGCGGTTACTGCAGTTGACGTCGGAGAAGGTTAAGATCCTGGGCTACGTGAGCCTCCCTGCTTTCATGCGCGCTCGGACAGGGGAGATCCTCGAGTTCGAGTTAGAAGCATACGTAGTGCGGAACATGACGGTTCCGCTGTTGTTGGGGGAGGACTTTCAGATGTTGTATTCGATCGGCGTATCGAGGTCAGCGGGCGCGTCTTGTATCTCTTTCGCGGATTCCGCGTTCGAGGTGGACGGTCAGTCCGTTTCGCCCGCTCTCGACCATGTTATGTCAGCGGAAGTTCCGTCGATATCGTGGCCGCCGTCGAAGTACGGCCTGCTGCTAGCTGCGGAGCGCCGCCAACAAGAGCTGCAGAACGAACGGCACAACCCAAACCGGGGTAAACCGCGTTCTACCTTTCGTCTCGCTCGCGCGGCCGCCTCTATCAAGATCCCGGCTTTCACAGCTCGCCGTGTTCGCGTCGATGCTCCGTTTTACGACGACCGTACGTGGTTGTTGGAAGCAGGGTTTCTGGGCGGCCCACACGGTCCGGAGTTTACGGTCCCCAATACGCTACTACAGCGGGATTTTCCATACGTGTGTGTTGCGAATCCGACTGCTCGGACACTCCGCTTGCGACAGGGTGCGGTAGTCGGCCAGCTGCAGGATCCAACGCAGTTCCTGGACAAGCCTATCAGCGAAGAGCGTTTCCGCGACATGGCGGACTGCGCGGATCGTACGCGGTTACTAGCCGAAGCCCACTTTGCTTCACTTGACGCCAGCGGCGGGGGGGCTGCGGATTACCCTAGACCTACCTCGAGAGTCGCCGCTGCCGCCAAAGTCGAGCAAGGAGATGCACCACCAGGAGGAGAGCCTCCTAGAGATGCGAACGAAGTAGACGAACAGGATCAGTGGGGTCCCAAGACGGCCGAAGGGCCAGACCCTGAGATTATTCCACTGGAGAAGATGCGGGAAGTCTTGGACGTAGGCCAGCTACCAGAAGGAATGGAGGAGAAAGTTTGGGAAATGCTTCAGAAGAACGCGAAAGCGTTTGCGTTCGACGGTCGCCTCGGGGACTACCCTGCTAAGGTGCACATTCGAACGGTGGATGGACAAGCGCCGATTGCCGTGCCGATGTACGGCGCATCTCCAGCCAAACGTCAAGTTATCGAGGAACAGCTCGACGTATGGTTCGAGCAGGGGGTGATAGAGCCGTCTCGAAGCCCTTGGAGTGCGCCCGTAGTCATCGTCTATCGAAATGGCAAAGCCCGCTTCTGCGTCGACTATCGCAAACTTAACGCGGTGACTATACCAGACGAATTCCCAATCCCTCGTCAATCCGAAATCCTCAGTTCGCTTTCTGGATCTCAAGTACTGTCTTCTCTTGACGCGCTATCCGGCTTCACTCAGTTGGAACTCGCCGAGTCCGAAATGGAGAAAACCGCGTTCCGTACTCATCGGGGTCTATTCCAGTTCAGGAGGATGCCCTTCGGACTGCGTAACGGCCCATCCATCTTTCAGCGAGTGATGCAGAGCGTGTTGGCTCCTTTCCTCTGGATTTTCTCGCTTGTCTACATAGACGATATCGTGATATATTCGAAGTCCTACGAGGAACACGTGGAACACTTGGACCAGGTCTTGAGCGCCATCGCGGATGCCGGGTTGACGCTCTCGCCCAAGAAGTGCCATCTGTTCTACAATTCCATCATATTGCTCGGTCACAAGGTCTCGCGTTTGGGTCTATCGACGCACAAGGAGAAGGTGGAGACTATTCTGCAGTTACCTCCTCCCTCGAACGTACCGACGCTGCGCACCTTTCTTGGAATGGCCGTTTACTTCCAAGCCTTCATGCCGCATTACGCTTCGCTCGCTACTCCGCTCTTCCAGCTGCTGCGCAAAGACGTGAAATGGTCGTGGAAACCTGAACATCAAGTTGCGTACGAGGAGATCAAGAAGGCGTTACGTTCCGCACCTATTCTAGGACACCCGATACAAGGACGACCATACCGTCTGTACACGGATGCTTCGGGCGACGGACTGGGCTGCACTCTGCAACAAGTCCAATCCATCAAAGTGCAGGACTTGCAAGGCACGTTGGCTTATAGTCGTTGCGAGAAGGCACACCGTTTGGGCAAGAAACCACCCGTCTTCGTCTACAACGTCTCCGATAAGATCAAGGACGTTCAGCCTGTGGAGGTCTGGGAAGCCGATTGGCTGGAGACGAAGTTACCGGTGGAGAGGGTGATTGGATACTGGAGCCGGACCTTCAAGGCGGCTGAACGCAACTACTCAGCTACCGAACGGGAAGCGTTAGCAGCTAAGGAGGGCTTAGTCAAGTTCCAACCGTTCGTGGAAGGGGAGGATATCCTCCTTATCACTGATCACGCGGCGCTTCAATGGGCCAAAACGTACGAGAACCAGAACCGACGGCTCGCAGCGTGGGGCACAGTCTTTGGCGCGTACAAACCTGGTCTGGAGATTCTACATCGCGCCGGCAAGGACCATGCTAACGTGGACCCTATATCTCGCCTCTTTGCTCATATTCCCGAGCACACTTCACCAGCCGACGACGGCGCTCCAGCTCTGGCGTCGGCCGCTCTCAAGGAGAAGGACCAGCCCTCTTCGCAGGAACGAGCCGCCGAGACCTTCACCGCTATGGCTTGGGAGGATTTCTGGCCCGAGGCTTACACGGCTACCAACCGTCGTTGGCTCACGAAGGAAGGATTTCCGGTACAAACTCGCTCAAAAAGGAGTCGCGCGAAGGATACACCTTCAGCGCCCGTCGAGATCGTAGCTCCTGTGCCGTCCATCCCTGCCGTGCCTGTTCCTACGGAAGGAGAGAGGATTCGGGAACATCTCGTTTCGCCCTTATCTTCCCTTTCGAGCCTCTCCTCGGTCGAAGCGCCCAAGGATGGTCTCTATGATCGACGACGAGCCTGGGAAAAGGATAATCCTCCTCCCAGTCTTGTCGTACAGATTGAACCCGAGCATAGACAACGCTTCATCGATGGGTATCAGTCCGACCCAGCTCTGCGCCGGCACTGGGAAGTTGCCGCCACACCTAGGGATCCGTGGCACCCGTCTCAACGTTATTTCAAGGACGAGCTGGACCTACTCTACTTCCGGGACGCCGACTTCGTACCTCGGCTATGCGTACCTAAGTCTGAGAAGGCCCGGATCCTACGTGAGGCGCACGAATCACCTTCTACGACAGCTCACGCGGGTCCCGAGAAGCTGTACCAAGCTTTGATTCCGCGTTTCTTCTGGCCGAGGATGAGTAAGGACGTAAAGGCGTTCTGCGAGTCGTGCGACGTCTGTCAAAAGACCAAGCACCAGAACTTTACGCGCTATGGCTCGCTTCGCTCCAACCCCATACCGGAGAGACCGTACGACACGGTATCCATGGATTTTGTTGTCAATCTGCCATGGTCGGACGGCTACAACGCTATACTCGTGATTGTTGACCGGTTCTCGAAGCATGCTCAGTTTATTCCGACCGACACCGGGCTGGACTCTGAGGGATTTGCGACGTTATTCGTGAAGCACGTTATCTGTCAGTTTGGTATCCCTTCAGGCATCATCAGTGACCGGGACAGAAGATGGACATCCAGATTCTGGGCCGCCGTGTCAAGCTTGATGAAGACGAAGATGCTTCTATCTTCCACGCACCACCCTCAGCACGACGGACAAACCGAGATTGTGAATCAACGTTTAGAAGTTATGCTGCGTGCGTACGTGGCCGGAGACCGCACGGGTTGGGCTCAGTGGTTGATGCTCCTGCAACATGCGTATAATCAATCGGTTCACGCCAGTACCGGTTATACTCCATACTTCTTGTTGCGAGGCTTTGAGACGCGAGGCACTCTAGACTTCGCAAATCCAGCGCTTCTTAAGGGAACCCCGCATGAACGCTTGGCCGAAGAAGGACTTGACGCGTACCTGGAAAGCATCAACATGCACCGACAAGCTGCTCGAGACGCCATGGCGCGTGCGCAAGTCAAACAAGCGGAAGCTTACGACGTTGGACGCCGACCTCTCTCTTTCGAAGAAGGGGATGAAGTTCTACTAAATCCACACACTTTGGAATGGGTAGAATCGAAGGGCACCGGTCGCAAACTCGTACAGCACACTCTCGGTCCTTTCGCTATTGCCGAGCGTGTTGGGGATAACACCTATCGATTGTTGATGGACGACAAGTATCCGGGTTCTCGGGTATTCAACATCGAGCACTTACGCAAATACCATCGCTCTCCAGCCAAATTCGGTCCACGAGATATCCTGCCAGACCATCTTCGCGCGAGAGCCGCGCCTGAAGAGTATCCCGTCGAGAAGCTTATCGGACACCGCTGGAACAAGCGGAAGAAGATGATGGAGTACTTAGTGCGCTGGGAAGGATATTCTCCCTTATACGACTCCTGGTCGACAGAAGCAGACTTGAAGAACGCTCCTGGCCACCTTGCGTCGTATAGAGCCCTGCATTTCGCGTAAATGTCACGCGACCGCGTCGTGGGAACGGCGCTTGAAGCGCGTTGACGCGACACGCGCGCGCGCAAGTTCATTTCTCTTTTAACTCTCACTTGCTCTGCTACGACGCGCCATGCGGGGGATATACCTTCAGCTAGTCGCGCTCGGTTGGATATGCTTTTATGCTTTGTTTTCATCTTCTTTCCACTCAGTTCTTGCCGCCGACGACGGAGCTCCCGACCCGAACGCGCGCCCGACTCTATCCTGGCACGACTTGGTCCCACAACCACCCGACGCGGATAACCGTCCTCGAGTGGTTACGTGGCAGACTCGCGCCGAGCTGGACTCGGAATGGGAACACCGCTTCATTGCCTGGCTAGTCACTGTCGACGAGATCGCGCGCGGAATCACGGACTACGACTGGAGTACACGATACCCGATGCGCGTTCCGCGAATGCCAGGAGTAGCCAATTGGACCTACTCCGACGAGTCGCCCATAGGGACTTGGGGCGTTTTCGGTCGCGAAGAACCGTTCCCTCCGGCCGATCCAGGTCCTCCTCCCTTCTCCTCTCGCACCCAACCTACGTTTCGCTCCGTCTATCCTGGATCCGCAGCTGGTTCGGTCTGGCCGCCTCCCGTTTGGTATAGAAGGGATCGCCCATGGGTTGCGTGGTTTACGGTTCGACCGGAAGGATCGCGCGCGCTGCTGTGGTACTATGAGCGCGATGACCAGCTCATCGAGATAGTCGAGGGCGGCTTCGTGCTCTCCCCAGTAGCGGCTTTAGCCTTCAACTCCATTGCGGACGATGTGGAAGCCATGTCGTCTGCTATACATGGAGCTCTCGGCCTCTTACCGCCACCTGAACCCATTCCACGATATACTC
The DNA here is from genome assembly GCA_001632445.1 of Peniophora sp. CONT. NCBI lineage: Eukaryota > Fungi > Basidiomycota > Agaricomycetes > Russulales > Peniophoraceae > Peniophora > Peniophora sp. CONT. The sequence continues at coordinate 2,734 of KV424968.1, read as the reverse complement.
CTGGTCCGGACGCTGTACGCAGCCTGGAAGCATTAGTGGCGTATATCGACGATGTTCGGTGGCTAGCACTGAACCATATCGCCTACGTCCGCATGATGCTAGGACCCATCTCGCCGCTAGGGATACGAGGTTTCGGTCCGCCAGGCTGGAATTACCCATCTGCACCCGGACGCCCATTCGCTGATGCCCTCGAGGCCTACCACGTACGCGGAGGCACCCACGTCGGCACCCTGCTGGACACGCGCGCTCTACCCGATCAATGGCCGTCTATGCAAGTGCTAGCCAACGCGGAGATACCGTTTTGGTGGCTGCAAGGACGCGAAGAGCCTCAGCATGAGCGGGAGCAAGCGCTACGATTCCGCAACTTCAACAATTGCCACCTACCCGCTTTGTCAGCCGAACGAGCAGCCAAAGCCGATTCACGTCGTCGTAAACGGGAACGGGAGTCCGCCGAACCATATCGCGGTTACACGCGTGCTTTCATGCTGCAGGATCGTGGACCCACTCGATCACGCTTCAACGAGCATGTTCGCTCGGAGAATCCCAGAGTGCGTGAAGACATGACAGGCATGTCCTCCGCCGCTTTACCTATAGCCGCGGCTGCCCGCGCGCTGTGGATCAGGCGCTACGAGTTCGTACGCGGATTTCCGCGCTCTAACGACATCGCGTTCCTAGGATGGCGACGGCTTACCAACAGACGGGACGTAGAGCGAGGACGCGAAGCTGACCCCTCGACTTGGACTCAAGTTGTTCCTCGCCCTCGCGAAGACGATTCAGGAGACGAGGTCTTCAGCGAGGATGACGATTACGACTCGGACAACGCAGTTGACATAGGCTTTTCGGATATCCGAAGATGGCCGCCTGCACCTCAGGGAGTCTTTCCTGCTCGTCCCGAGCGCCCGCCAGTTCGTACGTCTTTCGCGTCGACATTCCCTGCAGCTGCGGACGACTGGGCTCGCCGTTTTCGGGCGGAAGCTTCGGAACCGATGGATGTAGACCCACCGCCGAGGACTCCCTCGCCGCCGAACACCGTGGCATCAGCAGTGGTCGAAGACCGTCCGGTTGAGGCGCCTGCACCGTCTCCTATCGCGCCGCTCGTTGAGGAACCAGCGCCGCACACGGTCGAGCGTGTGGCGCCTAGCCCACCCACCATGCCCCAGCCTCCACGAGTGTCCCCGGTTCCCCAGTTGGCCCTGCGTATCACGGAACCATCCTCCTCCAAAGGTAAAGGGAAGGGGAAGGCTCGCGCGTCGGACGACGACGACGACGACGTGGAGGGGTTTTCCGCCTCGGAACTGCGTTCAGCGATCGGCTTGTCGACCAGGTCGCGACTGGAGGAGCGTATTGAGAGTGCCGGGGAACCCTCGCGCGCAAGCTCTTCTGGTCGCGACCGCCCGTCGGACGTCGCCGATTCGTTGTACGACAGGATATTTGCTGAGAGGGCGGAACCGCTCGGGCGTCGGGCCCCCGCGCCTGCTTCCCGACCTTTGGCGAATCGCATTCGCAATGACCGCTCTTTGTCGCCTCGTCGTGGTGCGCGCAGGGATAACCGTGATAGTTCGGACGGCTCGGCTTCGTGGCGCCGTCGACAGGGACTACAGGAGGATACACCTCCTGCAGCACCCCAGCCTGTCGTGAGTGCTGCCGTGAGCGACCAGTGGCCACGAGACCCTCCTCGCCGCTCTATCATTGACGACGATCGTTGGGCACCCGTCCAGGTTCGTTGGCCGGGTAATCGTGTGGATCCCGTCACTGGTAGCGTGGCCGACGAACTCGATCGCATCTCCCCTCGCGAAGGTACCCGGCTGTTAACGGGTCTCCCTGTATCTTCGACGCGCGGTCGTTTGCTTCTCCCCCCTGCCTCAGCTCTGCGGCTTTGGTGGTGGAGCGAGCAGGTCAACGTCACCCGCACAGCGGACTTCATTCCCTGGGCGGTCGCCCGCGGTATTCGTTTCATCTGGGGGGCTGAGGGTGCCGTCGTCGCGAACCCACCTGATCCACTGTCGGGCAGGCCGGCTCCAGCGGAGCTTGCGTGGTTCGACTGGTTACGCACAGCCGTCGAGGTCTTACGTCGACCGAATGCGCGCGCTTTTATTTGGGACGGAGGGATCGCCTGGCGCCTTGCTATCCACTTTCGTCGCGATCTGTTGAACCATATTCGTGAGGGCCCTTCTCTCGTCGGCGCGGCAGCCCCGCTTTCCTACCATTGGCCCGACAGCTTCGTCGTCGATGCGGTGTCTTCAGCAGAGCTCAACGTCCTGATCGGGCGTCGTCGCGATGGCTTGTCGTGGTGGCCGCACCCGGACATTTGGGATGCCGCGCTCGGTATCGGCGAGTGGTGGTCTACGCACGAGACCTGGTTCGCCTCACGGATGGCAGGCATCCTCGCGGGGGAGCTCACACCTTTGTCGGATAGCGCCTGGTTCGGGAACATCAGGAACTGGATGTCATCCACAGCCCGGCCGATTATGCGCGCTGGGACCTTGCGTCGTGTTCCCTTGCTGATCCAGGTCACGAACGACGCTGTTTTCATCGAGGAGTTAGTCGATGGGTTTGTAAGCCTTACGTTGGACTCCCCGCCTGCTACAGGCGACGAGGATGAGGGGTAGAACTTCGGCACCGCCGTAATTGGGGGGCTCTGTGACCTGCCTAGGGGCAAGTCGACCGTGGGAGAATTCCGGACGTTGCCGATTCGCGTAGTTTAGCTTGTTCTCTTCTTGATCTTGACAATCAT
>KV424967.1:0-11808 GCA_001632445.1 Peniophora sp. CONT | reverse complement strand
GGGTGGGGCGGGATTTTTGGTGGCGAGCGGCGGCCGCGCGGCGAGCGTGGGGCGCGGGCCGGGGGCGGCCCCGCGGTGGGCGCGCGTGGGCGGGCGGGCTGCGGGCCGCGCCGTGGATTGATGGCACAGTGAGCTCGGCAAGACCCGGTGATGGACCCGCAGTACGGCTATATAGGTTTACTATACTATTATATTATATACCTGTACTTTGCCTGTGTACCGGATTAGGCAACTCTAATCACTTTTGCAACTGGCATAAGTGACTTGTCCCTTGTTGCAACTGCAATGTAATGAAGTGATTAGCGGGGGTCCTACCTATGGTTTAACACGGAGTTAGCCATGAATCAAGGCATGAGAAGATGAAGCACAGTATTAAGCGCCGACTTTATGTGCTTCCTGTTCGGCCCGAGGGCCGGCGTGTGGAACGAACATCGATTAGTGCGACTCTTGCGCTTAGCAAGCATCTACTCAAGCACCCGGTTTCGCCTGTACGGGCCCCTCCAGACTCAAGCGCAAAGAGCAGCTTCTGCCACATAAGACACAATACGACGGACGCGAGGAGCAAACTAGCGAGTCAGGATGTCTTCGAACGCAACCGGCAGCGAAGCGACGAGCCAGCGAGTTAGAAAGTCTTGGAATGGTACCACGAGCGAGGCACAGTCCCTCCTTTTGGCAGAGTATGATCGAGCGGACGCACGTCAGTAGAATTAGTATCGATCGGACACAGTGCCGCTTACATCGTCTTCCAGATCAAGGGAAGCTGGACTTGCACTGGGCGTATTGCATGGCCACCTTGCAAGGAAGACGCCTGCAGGCTGCTCACCAAGAGCATATGCGCGAGAACGCCGAGTGGCTGCAGTATATGCGGGATCTGAGAGAACGTATGGTAAGTCCATTCCAGGACATTAGCGCGATTTTACCCAGATATTGACCGACGTAGCTTTCAGCGGGTCTCGCGTGGCCGGGTTTAGCGAACCCGCTCGCTGTACTAGCCTTTCTGTGATTTCGGATCATCATGGTTGGGGCAGAGGAATATCTGTGAGCCTGGAAATAGTGTGGCGTGTGCGATGTGAGCCCAGTTAACAAGATCGACTGAGTGAGAAGCGTCATGGCGGCTGAGATTACATTGCGGTTGCCGCGGCGGAAAGCCTGCGGGCATCACCGGCGCCCTGCCGACGCGCGGATGAACCAAGAACGCTGCCCCGAACCATCACCTTGCCTTCACGTCGCCTACGCTACTGAGGGTACTCCACATTCAATGGCGCCAGAAACAGTTCTCGCACTCATCACGCAGGACGGTCTGTCATTGTGCGCGCTGTGATCTTCGTGGCTTTACTGTCCAGGCGAATGGGTTTAACGGTGCGTTGGCGGGGACATATCGCACCACCGAGCGCAGGCACCCTAGGGTTGCGGGCCAGATACGCTAGGCTTGAACAGGCTCGGTTCTTGATGGGCGGTAGCGAAGTTACGATACCGTTGCTTCGCAGATACGGGCGTGAGTTGCCGCAGCGGGGTCTCGCCACGCCATCGGTTATGACCGTGCGGAGCGCCGACACCACGCACCTTCTGACCTCGACATCGATCGGACTTCTGATGCTCGGGTCCGCTCAACGGGCTCGGCATTCGTTAAACGTGCCTGTGACATTGACCAAAGTATCCAGAGCTTTGCAAAGGCTGCGAGCTTTGCGTATACTTAAGGGCTGGCGCTGAGAGCCAGTCCTACTAACTTCACCTGTTACCATGCCTCGCGTACTCGTTGTAACCGGTTTCCAGCGCCAGTGGATTCTTACCCACTTACCTCACTACATGGACTTGAAGTCTTCCCGCAAAGTCCGAGAGATCAGCGAGCTCATCAACGGCCTGGCTATGACCTGCGCTGCGAAATACGGCCTTGAAAGCACCTGGGCCCCGCTCGTGCAAGATCTCCCCGAGCCCACGAATGAGGAGATCAACACATTCAGAATGGGGGAGCCTAGCACCGCATGTACGCCGGGACTTGAATCGGAAGAGATGGTCCCAGGCGCCGGCAGAGCATCAACTTCATGTACGCGAGGAGGTAGAAAGACAGTATGCCGAGGCCATGGAGAAGTACAACAATGACGCGAGCTTGCAACAGCATCAACCGGCGACGCCTGAGGAGGCAGCGAAGTGAGCGGCTTTCCGTGTGGTCTTACCGAGAGTCGCAGCTAACGCTGGTATAGCTGGGCTGAAGATTTTGGGCCAGTGCTGGGGCGGGCGGGTCAAGTTTTCGCAGACGGCGTCAAGGGCTGCTTCTTCGCGATGATGGCTAGCCCGCGCATGACCGACGACGGCCAAGTCGAGATGGAGGTGTCTACGTACGTCCAATCCGTATATCACGAGACACCTGATTGACGTCTAACAATGAATCCGCAGCGTCGAGTGGGCGTCGATCCCGAAAGAGCTTGGGCGCCGGACCTTCAACTATAGCTCCATCGACAAGAAGATGGTAGCCAAACTCACATCGCGCTTCAAGTACTTTGGCGAGAAGATATTCGGTGAGCATGCAGTGAAGGGAAGCCGGCAGCGTAGGTGCTTACAGATGTTACAGACGCCAACTGGACGGCCGAGCAGTTCAAGCGCGATGCCATTTGTCGCGACCTCGTCGAGCGTGAGGCCAGCGGGCAAGGCGTCATGGATGAACCGTCTGCGCCGCCCGCCGTTACCCCTGTGGACTCGCAGGCCATAGCTGAAGACGGCCCCAGCAAGTCGTCGGACAATACCCCGCCTCGATTGCGTGCGTCTACTGAGCGGCAGCCGTTGTCTGCTGGTGGACCCCTCAGCCAAGCCAGGCCACCGCCTCCGGAAGTAACGTCGTCACCTTCTCCGGTCTTGCCGCCGCCGCCTCGAGTTCCATCGCCCGCAACCGGACTGCCGCCGCCGCCTCCTCAAGACCCTCCGCCGGCCCCAGAGCTCTCAGCGCCTACGCGTCAAGTCTCGCACGATTCTCGGAGCCAGGCGTCGCATGCACCGGCGTCGAAGGGTAAGGCCGCCGACCTCCATCAGCGAAGCCCGGCTGCGGTGAATGGCGGAGAGAACGCCGGTTCTGGAGAGCAGGCCATTAACGCGGAGCTCCAGACCGTATCCAGCGAATACAACTCGCGTGCGGGTCTCCAGACCGTCTTCAACGAATACGACTCGCGACTGGGCATCGAGTTGAGTCCGCTGCAAGATGTGCGTACACCCTTGAGGCGCGGCGATGATCGTACTAACGATTGCGTAGACATCAGCGTTCGGTTTGTCACTGACGTCGGCAATGAAGGCTCTGCAAGGGTTACCGAATGACGAGGCGATGTTCTCGGGCAAGGCCGGGTGGCGGAAGATGATCATCGAAGCTAACGACAACTGCGCTGAGGACGGTTGGAAGGTCGACACGCGCATCGTGCAGAACTTGCTCACGGAGTATCTGAAGTTCGAGGCAGAGGGTCCGGTGCGTGTCGAGGCTGAGACCTGCGCTACACGTCGCTAACGAATGCAACAGCCGGCTGCGCGCTCTGCGTTTGAAGGGTGGAGCCACTTTTCACTGGAGGACGAAGCATCACAAATGCGCCCGGTATGGCTGGTGAAATTCTACGCGAAAGATAAGTTCGCGGCGCGCTGGTGCGAGATAGGTTCGCGAGAACGACCGGACCCTGGTTCGTGGACGTTGGAGTGGAACTTCGGGACTGCATTGACTATGCAGTGGGCTGCTCTGCAGCCAGAGCAGCGCAGATTTGGCTCCTTTGAATTGACACGTCCGCCGCAGCAAGATATGGACTGGCAAGGGCACATGGAAGGCGGTAAGATGGGCGTGCGTACGTTCGTAGCCTCCCTTTTGATGTGGGCGCACGTCCTGCCGTCTTGTGAGGACGGTACTACATCCGCAGACTGGGAGCTACTTGCCTGCGACTGTATCAGGGTGATGCGCGTGCGCCGGGAGCAAGAAATGACGGCTGATCGGGGGTCTAACGTAGAAGGTGGCCAAGTGGCGAAGATCGGTGGACGCAAGCGGTTCGTGCAACTTCGACCTCGTCCTAGATGGATGAGCTTGCTAACATTTGGTTTAGCCCAAAGTCGGCCAAGGCGCGGGAGAACGATCTGAACGGGGAGCTGTCTGGAGGCGAGAAGGACAAGGCGACGACGCAGCCGCGGACCAAGAAGCGAAAGATGGCGGGGGTGTGAGGTTTGCTACGGTACGGTGGGCCACGGTTGGATGTTAGATTTGTGGCGACCTGGAATAGATGCTATGAATGAGAGGTTTTTATGATGGCAGGATTGAGAGCGTGCGAGCGAGCGAGCGAGCGAGCTTGCATAGAATCCGATGTAGTAAGGCCAGGCGTCTGAACAGCGTGCGGGTTAAGTCGGCGCAACGCCGGACACGTACGCAGAGTCACAACGATACAGGTTCGGTGTCACACGAGCGCCAGCATTCTACCTGCATGATGTATTCCTGATAGACGACGTCCGTCATGCAGCTCATGCAAGTCTTAAACAGAGAAGGCAAGTGAGCACACGGACTCGCGGCGAACTACGTGTGATCACGGACTGAGACGCGTCGCGGCGCATCTTGCTCTCAACCTCGACGACGGCTATCTTTGGTAAGAGCTTTTCTCTGGTTCCTCTCCCAAATCCTCTCGCCACCACCCGTATTTTTTTGACGCGGATACGCACGCAACTACGTCTATGGCCCATGTCCTGCTGGGTCCAACCCTGCGCTTGCGTTGCGCTGGCTAACTTCCGATGGGAAACTGAACTTGACCGCGATGATGTGGCGGACTCGACATGTTTCAACATACGGATCTCTTTCCAGAGTGTGCACCCCGCTGACATACTGTACTGTCTACTGTCCACTGCGAGATGCAGCGTCTTGAGATTGGTAGTAACGCGCCTCGAGACGGAGGCACGCCAGCGGGGGTTCGAGGTTAAGGCGATCCAAGCCCTATTACCAATAACACTCGCGCGCAGTAATGCCGTGTATAGAATTGAGAGTTCGCCGTAGGACAAATGGTTGACTTTGGTTACAGGATTGGCTCGTGCTAACCTAACCGGCGCCACTGGAGTCATCTGCACCGCTGAGTATATAAACCACGCATCGCTCGCGCCCTCGACCCCGCGCCTTCGCTTTCCACCACCATCTGCCTTCCACCCTGATCTGTCTCTCCCCCTCTTCAAACTCTCAATGTCTCAAGCCGCTAGTAACGCAGACATAGACGAAGCCGTTTCGCAAGGCAACACGGTATGCGTCTGCTTGTTCAGTTTAGCTATCTTGTTGCTGACAGTGATACTTGATAGGCCGCTATGCAAGCCGGTGCAAAAACGGCGCCGACCGCAGCCGAGGCTAGTTCCCCTGCGCCTGTGTAACCAATGTACTAACCTTTCTTAACGTAGCGCGAGGCTGAAAAGCGGGAGTTGAGGCGCCGGCTTTTAGAGCTCGAGGCTGAGCCTGAGCAGACTTCTGCAGCTGCGGCCCAACCGCCTGGTCCCGTAGCCGACGTTGTTGCTGGTCAAGCCGTGGATGCAGCGCCTGCTCCAGCTACCGCTGGTCTCCTTGCAGACCTCCCAGAGGGCGAACAGACTGTTCCTGCCTCGAAGACCGGAGACAAAACCGGTGAACCGGCCGCTGACACGGCCACTGTAGACCGCGCGCCAGGTGCCTCAACGGACTCTGGCGCTATCAGCGTCGTACAGAGAGACGGTTCCGCGCCTGGTGACGATACGGCAGCAACGGACTCGAATGACTCTGCCCAGCGCGACAAAGGCGCTTTTCCGCTTGATTTGCCGAGCGGCGTCTCGGACAAGAACGAGGCAATGGCTCGCCGTAACGCCAAACACATGGAGCGCATGGACGCGCTCCTCCCTGCCCGTTCTCCGAACCGCGCCTCCACGGTGGCTCAGACGAGCGGCCAAGGCCGTCCCGTTGCTCGTCGTGTGATCCCGCCCGCACGTCGCGAAGCGACTTCTCCTGTGCCTGCGCCCACCTCACCCGCTCATCGCGAAGGAGCGGCGCCTGCGCCGGCGAGAACTGACAAGGACGACAGCGACTCTGACGCCATGGAGGAGGCACAGGTGGACCAGACCATCGACGCAGACGGCGGGTCGGAGACTAACGACGAGCAGGACGAATTACAGGATATGACGGTGTCCGACGCTCGCATCGAGTCCCAGTTCATTGCGCGCTTGATCGGAAGCTACGCCGGCTTGGGCGGTAGGACGGGGCCGCGTGTCACCGACGACGACTGGCCGGTAGCGGCTGAGCTGATATCAGCATGGATGGCCATCGAGGGCAACCAGGGCTTGTTGGTGGGTAGTTTGGCACCAGCGTTACGAAACACGCATCTGACCGCTATACGCAGGGAGTTGGCCGGGACGTACCGGACCACACCATCGACAGTCTTTACCACTGGGCGGGGCGGCGTGAGCGCCCAGCTGTTCTCGATGAGCCTGAGGACGTCGAGGAGGACTACGGAGACCGTGTCGCGCATTTTTGGCTGGCTATTCGGTCCCAGCTAGCTGGGGACGTTCTCGAAATGGTCGGACAAAACGGGTTGTCGACGTTCATCCAGGCAGTCATGCAGTGGCGTCCGGTGGAGCCCGACACGAAGGAGTGGACCATAGTGGTGCAAGATGCGACGATGGGCCTCAGGGAGCTGCGTATGGCGAAGGGCGCTGACCTCTCCCTGCCCCTTGCGAACCTCATTTCGCGGGTCGACAAGAGGCGCGCAGCGTACGCTGTAAGCATCTTGGAGGACCGCGCTTCGTCCGTCACAGGTTCCAGTGGCTGGGCGCCCGCCCGCGCCGCGCCCGCTCGTCGCAGCGCTGCTACGAATGTGGTCAAGCGTGAGCCGAAGGTCGGCGCCAAGACTCGCAACCCGAAGTCAAGCCGCAGGGCCAACAGCGCTGCTCCGGCGACTCCGGCGACTTCTTCGAGGGACAAGAAGAGGCGTCGCGAGGAGGACAGCGACGACGAGGGCGCGAGAGCAGGGGGCTCGTCTCGAGCCTCGGGCGGCCGAACCCGCCATACCCGCCCCCGCAAGACCGGCGGTCGTTCGTGAAAACGTCTGCCCGCGTTTTGTTATCTCTTGGAAATGCCTGCCGCGCTGCGTCGTGATGTCTGTTGCCTATCTCTTGTGTAAATTGTGCTTGCGCTGCTTCTCCACTGTGTTTGTTCACTGCTGTATGAATATATATATCCTGTTGCTCAATGATGAAAAAAATGGGGCCATATTCAAGACACGTGAGCGCGACAAAGGTGAATCACGCGCTGCCCGTTCGGGTGTTCGACTCGCTCAACCACTGCGTTCACCCACAGTACATTCAAGACAACAATGCATCCACAGCAAAACACGCCAGCGAAAAGCCAAGTAGCAGAGGAATATTTTGGTGCTTGGATTGGGCCGGGCTTTTCTCCGTACGCTGTATTCCCTCTGCCGCCTGTCGAAGGGCTGGTTGCCCTGCTACAGCGCGGCGCGGCCAAGGGAAAGACGGGGAATACCGATGAAGTGCGCCGATTGTGTACTGCTCACGAGCCGGAATTGACGTCTCATTCTCAGGGGCAGTGGAAGTCAATGGCACGAGGCGCCAGGGAAGTTTACGACGGGCGGTCCCATGCAACTTCGGTGCGTAATAAGCGACCGAGCGTATCACAGAGCTGACAGTCGCTGTAGAGCGCTGCGTGACTGGCTTCTTAGGTACCCGCTGTGTAGACAGGTAGCTCTTGCGTGAAGACAGTGTGCTTCGCCTGGAAACGATTGTGTGCTTTCTGGCATTACCACTGGATTGTGGCCACGGGCTGCTGGTAGCAAATGTGTGAGCTCTGTGTAGTTGTAAGTAGGGGCGACAATTGATACAATGGAGGTTTCGGAATCTGTTCTGTGTCCGAAGATCGCTACGCAAGGTTTGCTTCTGGACCGGCGGCGACATGCCGCAACAAATAAAGTTCGCCGACTCAGCGGATATTGATCTGCGCCGACTCGTCAGGGAAGTAAGTATGTCCACCGACTGCTCGGCGAGCGGACAGGTGTCCCCCATTATTAGTGCCGCGATGTTGAAGACGCCGCGCATCAGTGATGGATGAGACGGCCGAGCGTGTAGTCCGGCGCGCGAGAGGTTCGTGTAAAGCGCACGCGGGGGCCAACAGCAGGCTTGCTCTTGGTCGCCATCATGGACAACTTGGAACAACTGTAAGCTTTTTCAACTGCGCTCATTCTGTGCAGCCTTGCTATGAGTACGCGACTGACGGTTTTGCACCAGAAACAACTTGCCTTTCGCTGTCGATTGGGACATGTTTAACGGCGTCGGGGTGCCGGACTTGGACAACTGGTGAGCTGTGACACGCCGCGATTGCGCCCATCCGACGCATAGCATGTTGATGCCACCGCTGCAGGGATATTCTCCCATTTGCTGACGACGTGGACGACGGCGTCGCGGTACCGCACTTGGACAACTGGTGAGCAGCGACATGCCGCGATTGCGCCCGTGCGACGAGTAGCTCGCTGATACCACTGCAGGGATGTTCTCCCATTCGCTGACGACATCGACGACGAGCCGCAGGCGGAAGAGGCAGTCGTTGCGGGCGGGTGGGCTCAGTGGGAAGTGGCGCCGGCCAACGAGTGGGGCGGCGGGGCGGGCACCGCGTGGGGCGCCGAGGCTGGCTGGGGCGGCGAGGCTGGCTGGGGCGGCGAGAATAATGAGGGCGTCTGGGGGTGGGGAGGAGCAGGCACAGTCAGTGCAATGGTTGAGGATGTCGAGGACGATGAAGGTAGTGACGCAGACACCGCATGGGACCTGCGCGAGCTCGTGGCAATGGAGGAGGCCATAGTGCAGGAGGCGAGGGCCGCAGCGGCGGAGACATTTGTAGTAGCATTGGGTGTGTAGGATGCAATGCAGTTCATTCAGCGCGGTTGCTAAGTCTGCATAGGGGGCTGGAGGGCTACGGGAATCGGCGCGTTGAGCACAGACTTGCTGGCGCTCATCTTCACGTTGTTGCTGCCGAGCATATTTGTTGCGCCAGTACCGGGCCGCGCAAATGAGACGCCGACGTTTTTGACTTGGATCGTCGGCGCCATGCAGGTATCTCGCGCCTGGTACACTTGCGTGCTGGCTACGCGGACGTTATGGGGCGCTTGTATGGCTTTCGCAGCGACAAGGCCGCGCTGGTTTTATTTGCTTGCTTTGAGTCGGCACGCACCTCCGAATCTTCTTTATCGCGGCAACGTTCTCTTTAACCGCTTGGATGCATTGCTCGAGATAGCTAAGGCTGTCTACTCTCTCGCCGATTGCCAATGGAGACATTGGGGTCAAGTCTTGCAGGGGCTTACCATGCCGTTTGTTGAAGCCATGATCCTTCGCCCGCGCGAAGACTCGAAACCTGCCGGATCCCTGCCTACACCCGCTCTGCCCACCACTACGCCCTTCCTAATCCACCTCGAAATATCGTCTCCTGGGGTCTTCTACGCGGAGAGGTTGGAGAACCTGTGCGTACGCAATTTGGACGCCGATCAATTCGGTGCCATGTTCGGGGTGCTGTCCTCGGTAAAACGCCTAGAGATCGAGCAGCCGGTCGCGGGTAGTGGTATCGATTGGACGGCGGTGCTTTCGCAGGGACGCTGGGCATACCTGGAGGTCCTGACCATCCGTTGCGGCGAACGTGAAAGCCTCGCCCTGCCGGTGCACGCCGTCCCGATCAGTACGCCTCGCCTGCGAGAGGTGAATGTCGGTGGCGCGATCCTGGTGGCGTCGGAAGTCATCGAATCGATGCGACTGGGCTGCATACGGAACACGGACCTGCTACGCATGATGTACCATGCGCCCCCTCCGGAATGTCTAACGGTCGTGGCTCTACGAGACGGCGAGTGGCGTGCTGGCGGCTGGGCTGATTGGGATGCGAAGTGGAGGGTCGACATGAGCAACGTGGGCAGGTTGACGATCGAAGATGTGATGGGGAACCATACCATTGACCTGCTGGAGTCGATGTGGACGCCGAGCCTATACCAGCTGAACCTAGTGTTCGACGCGTTGGGACCGCCCAATCGCGAGGGGCTGTACGACGCTATAGCTATTCTCGATACGGCCATCGATATGTCCGCGACAGACGACGTCGTCTTATTAAACGCTTTCGAGCAGCTCAGGGAGCTGTTCCGCAGGTCAGGGCACGACCACCTACTCGTCGCGGTCGACGACGTCTTACCGGGCGTGTTTGGAGGAAATGGGCTGGACGGTATCTTCGTGGACATGACGGCCGCGCTAAGGGATGCGGCGAGGGAGCTGCGGGTGGAGATAGACGAGACGGCGCGAGATACAGGGGATGGGCGAGCGGAAGACTTCCTGAGAGATGCCATGCGGTCGATTGTGCAGTGCGCGGACGTGCAAGTGCAAGGCGCAGAGAGCGTACTGGTGGTGCGCTACGAGTATCAGCACTGTTCATGGGACGTTGCGCTCGAGGACGGAAACGGATTCGTGCGCTTCTTGCGGTTATCGATCGTGGGCACGCCGTTGAGGAAGAGGTGGGGAGTATCGCTTTCAGACTGGGATCAGGTCGATTCCATGGCGTACGGCGGCGCCCGAACGCTACGCGGGCTACGCGAGCTCTCGACTGTAGAGATCGTGGTGTTACACACCGACGACGACCCCTTCGGTGCACTTGGCGAGGATTCGGAGGATTTGAAGGAATTGGCGGCGTCGTTGGCGATGTATCGGACACTGGACACTCTGCGCTTCGAGCTCGGAAGTCACGCACGAGGCGCAGGCTTCCTCAAAGGCATTCCGGCCACGGGGATGGAGCGTTTAACTCACATTTATGTTCGGAGTGGCTCTAAAGACACCTGGTGGGCCGGTGCGGACCTCCCAGTTCATCGAGAGTGGTTCGACACCCTGGAACGGGTGTTGCGTCGCCGTGCGGAACAGGGCCTGCGCCCAGCCATAGGGGCCAGTTGACCAGGTCGACCCATATGTGTGCCCGAGGTCGACCAGGTCGACCTTGTCCGACCCGGTCGACCTGTTCAGAATATCGATATCGTCGGACTTAGCTCGCGTGACTTGGCTAAAGCCGGTCGGGACTCCCCGTGTCGGTGTTACAGTCTCGAATTTCGCAGCAATATTGAATAATTATGAAAAGTGAATGATATTGCAAAGAAATTCAATTAATTACAGAATACGCCTGCCCGCCCTCCGCGCCCTCCGCGCCCTCCCCCGGCCCTCCCCCGCCCGCGCCCCCTCGCGGGCTCTACCCCAACATATAGCCCACCGGCTATTTCCAGCACCATCCCTCCTCACAAGCGTACCCCTTTCCCAGAATCCCCCAACCGTCTCGTGACGTGGCCGTCCGACGCGCGAATATTCCGCGCCCACGCAGTCTCGAAACCAGAATGCGAGACAACTAGCATAATAGAACACGAGCATATGTGAAAGGCTACAGACACGTCGCCTGCGCACATAGCGATATGGCAATCATGGCCTGAGCGCGAAATCGCATGCGGCAGCACTCGGAATACCCGTGCTAAAAGCTGGCGCGACCCACGCGAGCTGTATCCTCCCCGTTAATCACCAAGCATTGCAGTTGCAACAAGCGACAAATCAAGTTTGCAGTGAACGCTTGATTAGACGCAAAGTGCAATGCTTGTGTGATTAGCCGAGCACCCAAATGCGGTAGGCAGAGTTTCCCCTCCGCAAAACCAGATAAATAGTGATATCTATATACTCTAAGCGTACGGCAAATCCCGAAAGACCTCGCAGAAGCCGAAAGCGGAATATACGCACAGTGCTTCTGCGAGTGCGAGCCTGCAGGCATCAAACGCCACGCGGTAGCAAACGCGA
>KV424966.1:0-12033 GCA_001632445.1 Peniophora sp. CONT | reverse complement strand
TTACCTGGGTCCAACCGCGCTCTGCTGCCTGCAGTAAAAGCGCTCACATTCTCGGCGACGTATATAGTCAGACCTCTGCGCCTTTCACCAGTCTTCGGAGTCGAGCCGAAGCCCTCAATGGGCCCTTTGAATGCTGCTACTGCAAAGGAAACGGGCGTTCTCACAGGAGTTGTCGTCCGTACACTACGTGCAGCACTCGTCCCATCTTCATATCATATTGGTAGACTAATGACGGCTTTCTGGATAGCCTAAACGAGTCTCAGAGCCGCTAGGATTGCTACAGGATCGCTTAAGCAGCTCGCGATGCTCGTTGGAACAAGAACAGAGCATACATCCCGGGGGCGCCGGGGGCATCGAGGGCACCAACGCCTGACGCACGGTTGGGCAAAGTATAATACACCGTTAATGGGTTCACTACCAAGCAGTCGGATGTTGTGAATCCTGTATGCTAGGCGTCTCGCGGCCCAGAGCATGCTCTGGATGAGACACGGTGGCATGCCCGATGTAAGCATGACGTGAGATTGGGGTGCCACAAATGGCATCACCCGATCAATATCTGGCTTCCCACCCGATCCGCGCCCATATTGCCCAGGCAACAACAGACCGTTGTGTCACAATCGTGTCGTTTGTTCGTTGAACGCTCCCTGGTTGACTTGCGGCGCCCTCTCGCTTTTGCCCCTCCTTGTTCACAATGTCCGCACCTCCAAAAGCTACTTGCCGCCTCAGCGATATGCAATTGCTGGCTGTTCGGGACCACATTGAACGATACGCGGGCCTGAAGGACGTCGAAAAGGAGGACTTTCATAATGTGGTCGCCCGGGACGTCTGGCTTCTTGAGAATGACGGGTATAATTGGACGGAGAAGGGTGAACCGCCCAATGACGGAACAAATTCCTATGCATGGACTCTGAACGTACGTGGTCAACGTGTTTCAGACACCCCCGACGCCCCCCGAATCGATCGCGGTGTAAGGTTGCTTATAACAATTGCAGCGCGTTACAAAGATGCTGGAGACGGAGGGCACCAAGGACCTACGTAAAGCAATGAACACGAGGGAGTTGAAGAAGTGGACGGGCGAGGCGGTGTTTGCAGCGGAGTGCAAGGACGCGATCAAAGCCGCCATTTATCGCGACCACCCTGAAGCGGACGACGGAGACCACGGGTTCTTCAAGCACTACAAGACTTACATGTCAACGTGTTACAAGGATCTTTCTGAGGACGACCGAGCATGGTTCGAAGTGCGAGCGAAAGACTGGAGCACCTGGGGTCCGTCGTATGAGGTGAAGGCCGAGTAAGTTGCGCCAGCCGCTATGGAGAGTACTGCCACTCACCGTGTATTAGGAATGCTAAAAACGGACTGGCAAAATGGCTAAAGGAAGTGACTTACAAGGGCGAGCACAAGTACGGCGTATACATGGCCTTCGTCATTGTTCCCGAGCCTGGTCAACCCGGCGAGCCTAGAGTGTCAGTCCTTCGTCTGAGTTTTCGGGCTCGGGGGCCTGTCGGGGGTCGCGATGAGTACCCCCGACAGGCCCCCGAGCGCCAGTGCACCCCCGGCCCAGTTGACTGATTTCTTCTACAGCGTTGATTATCTGCGGGAACTGAAGTATGCGAAGGAGCCGTTATCTAAATGGGTGCAATGGGATACGGTGACGGGTCGTTTGAAGGAATACGTAACAAAGGCGTATAGTGAGTGAACATGCGCCTTCCGAAAGTCCTAGCTGACCCCCTCAGACGCTATGAAGGCCGATGCGAAGATGGAGCCGCCAGCAGAGGTTGTGCCAGTCACCGAGATCAAGGGCAATCGCAAGCCTGGTCCAAACGATCCATCTGGCATACCTATCGAGGCGGATTATGTGACTGGACGTGTCATCTTGCCCACTGACATTTACGAGGAGCGCCCGGACGCCATCATGTGGCGCGAGCAAGCATTATTCAAGGAGATTACGTGGATGGCAGCCAGTACGTAAAAATATTGTTATCTCAGCGCGTCACGTTTAAAGTGGCAATGCAATTGTAGAGATCGCCGCCAACAGCAAGGAGAAGGTGTCTGTACCTTGGAAGGAGATTGCGAAGGACCCCAGTAAATACATCGCCCCGGAGTGCCTGCCTGAGGAACCTGTCCGCTGGGACTTTCCAAACAACATGTGGGTTGAAGAGAGAAAGCGTTGTCTACGCCTTTGGTTCAAGCTGGGCTATTACCGGATGCTGCAGGTAAAACGCGGTAAAGGGGCAGCAGTAGCGGCCACGACTAGTCAGGCGGGGGCCGAGCCGGGGGCAGGGGACTTTTCAGGAGCCGGGGGGACGTCGGGGGTGCCACCTGTGCCCATTCTCGGGGGCAATGTGGTTAATCGGTACGGCAGTCGTGGCCGCGAGTTCCTCGCTGCAGCGCAGCTTGAGCTATACGATGATTTGGATGATCATGTCACCCCTGATGTCATGGAGGACAGGCTCATCGACCCGGCCGAGCTCGAGCGCACCGAGGACGATAACCATACTCATCTGGCCCCCTGTGTTGTGCCTCATACGTCGGAGGCTCGAGCGCAGTACTGCCTGACAGCGCTTCAACTTGTGCAGGAAGGTCAGGATAAGATCACTGCAATCAGTTGCATCAAGAGCCTTGTGGGACTCCCGGTAAGTCAGATTCCCCGGGGGCTTGAAGTATGCGGGGGTTGACTTGCATTTTAAGAGCTCCAGCCGCGACGACACGACCGATAAGAAGATAGCCAACAAGGTGTCGCATTTGGTTGCCCCTAATGCCGTGTCATGGGATGCAGAATCACTACTGCTACCGGACGAGGCCGCGATGGACGTACGTTGCTGGTTTTCGACCAAACCGTATGAGCACAATGGATTCCTTGGGTGGAGCCAGGCTTGGAAATACATGTTGGCCATGGTGATGTTTCTTGTCAGCGAAACGTCCCGCACTGTATGGTCCATGTCCTCCGGATCACGAGCAAAGAAGTTAACCTCTGCCATAGGTGAATACGCACGAACTCGAAGACAGCGCCACATGGGACTTGATACGCGATGACGTTCCGGGGGCATCAGCCCCAGTCTACGCCGTCTCTGGACGTGATACGCTGTCAGACGAATTCAAGACATTTTACCTGAATCTCGACGTTCTGCTAAGGAAGGCCTGGCCCGGTATCCCGCCATCGTGTCGCTATCGCCAGGCGTATAGTCGATGCGGGTACATCACGCGCATTTGCCAAGCTAAAGGCATGGCAGATCTCGCACACTACGTGACGAACATGGTGAGTAACATCCCCCGAATGGCCCCCCGCGCCCCCGACTCATGTCCCCCGACAGCCAGAGATTGCGGCCCTGCCTGATGAGCCCAGTGTCCCCCGCAAATTTGGGAGTTGGGAATGGGGCCGGTGTGGACTTGCAAACGAGTTCCACACTGACGAAAATCTTTGGCCCGCCCTGGTGAAGACCTGGACGTCTCCAAAGGCCTTGTGGAACGACAAGGGCTTACGATCTGTGGAGGACGGCCTCCGCTTGCTACTCAAGATGGCCTTAGCCTGGACGGACACCGATAAACTCATAAATGCGCCGAAAGAGAGCCTCCCTGTCGTACTTCAAAACTCAGTCCTTCGTCCTCACCGTATGCGCCTGGACATCCAACGGGGAATTGCTGTCCAGACCGCCGCCCTCAAGAGCGCCTTCGACACATTCGACATTGCCCCCCGGCCCAAGCCCGTCAAAGCCTTCATCACCATTGCCCCCGACCTCAAAGAGAACATGGTCCAGGCCATTAGGCGTCTGAGGGAGAAACCCGAGAATCTGACGGTGTTCCAGACAAGGGCGCGCAAGGAGCACGTTCGCCAAGCCGGTTACCGAGAGCAGATCATGAACAATCGGAACATCGCGAAGGCGAGGAGGGAGGAAGAAGCGGCGACCGCGGGCGGGCATTCGAGTGATGGGCCCAGCACAGCAAACCGTAAGGAGCAGGGGAAGCGTCGGGTGAAGGCCGCACCCCCGCTGCTCCCGGTGCTCCCCTTGATGGAATCACTGCCTCAACGGCAGGCCCAGCAAGGCCTACAGGGAGAGGATGGTGAGGCAAGTGACGAAGACGGTGATGACGGCACTGCAACTTCAAGAATGCCTTCTGGAAGAGCGGCCGTGTCAGCGGGTGCGCGTTCGGTATCTGATCGGGGGCGGGGGACATCTACGCGTGGGCGGGGGACATCTACGCATGGGCGGGGGACATCTACGCGGGGGCGCGCAACATCCTCTCGGGGGCGCGCAACATCCACGCGAGGGCGTGCGACTGCATCCAAGCGCAAGGCAGTAGACGCCACGAAGCCCAACACCACGCCGAAGAGCAGGAAACGCAAGTCGAAGCCCACTGCGCCTATTGATACGGACTCCGAAGAATCTGGTCAGGAGGAATTCGACTTGCGCGGATTCACTGATGAAGAAGACGATGAGGAGGAAGACCCAGAGGCCCCCGAAGTTATTGCACTCGCTACCCCCCGCCGCCCACCTCGGCCTCGCCCCAACTATCCAGCTGGATCAGTTGCCGATCTGGCTAGGCAACGCAAACGTGCACGAGAAGAGAGGGAGGAAGATGAAGAGGCCCCCGACACACCCCCGACCACTCCTTACCCTGGTATGGAGCGTCCACCATTGGCGGGGACTCGCATGGATGAGCCTGCGACACCAATGACTCTGTCTGCCATGTCTCAAGCTACAGGCTGGGTTACACCGCCATCAGCGTATGAGATGCGGCCGGCAAAAAAGGCTAGGCCGGATGTGTCTGTCGTGATTCGGCGGGGGACTCGCGGGGGCGCTCATGTTCAAAACAATGGATAGTAATTTGTTTACGAAGTCGATACATATTTAATGCTGGCGAAAAATATGAATTTACTGTACAGGCAAGAAAAAAAAACGCTATAATACGACTCAAGAGGGTTTGTTGAACCTGGGTTTCTTGATAACGGGACCCCCTACTGCCCCCGATGCCCTGTCTCGCTTTCTCCCCTCACGGCTTGTGCTGTTTATCTGCGACATACGTTGCAACCGCACAGGTCCGTTCGCTCGAGAAGCTCCTGCCGTTGATCCTGCGGAGGTCGGAACATTAGCACTGGCCCCCAACGGCCCCGCGCTGACAGATACTGCAGGGGCGCGTGCCCCCGAACCACTCCCGATGCGCGATGCTCCGGGGGTGGCTGCATTCACCCCCGAGCCGCCCCCGAACTGCGGCCCACCGGGGGTGCTCTGAGCTGCCCCCGGTCGTCCCCCGGTTCTCGAAGGCCCGGGGGCGCTCGCGCTTGCCCCCGAGCCGCCCCCGCCTCTGATCTTCTCGGGGGTGCTCAGAGCTGCCCCCGGTGGTCCCCCGGCTTTAGAAGGCCCGGGGGCACTTGCGCCTACCCCCGAGGCACCCCCGCCTCTGATGGTCTCGGGGGTGGCTGCAACTACCCCCGAACGACCCCCGTGACCCAGTGCACCGGGGGTCGATGTATCTACCCCCGACGCTCCCCCGGCTCCAGATCGTGCGGGGGTGGTTGTGCTTGCCCCCGCACCTCCCACGACCCCCGGCTCCGCCCTTCGTACACTCCTGGTTTCTCCAACTGCGCCGTATGAAGTGTGCTGATGAGCTGGTGAAGGAACGACAGCCGATGCTTGTCCTGTGGATAACGATGGTTTGGCTACGTGACCTGAACCCGATGGTGTCATGCCCCCGACAAGGCCCCCGAACGCCCCCGGCAGCGACGACTTGCCACCTAAACTCCTCAAACTCCCCACCGGCTGAGGGGCCCTATGGTCTCCCGGTGTGAGCAAATCTCGCAGTTCTCTTACGCGCTCCTCTAGACTCCTAATGCTGCGCAAGTTCCGCTCCGTCGTGGAAGCCAAGGCCTGAGCGGAGACAGCTCGTTTGGCATCGTGGATGTGGCGGGAGTAGATGGCGGAATGGGCCCAGGCCATCTCGTACCCTACGTTTTGCAGGTGCTTCGGAAGGTCGGGTACCCTGGCGTCCTCTCGTGCAACTCTGCGCACCCACTGCTGATAAGAAACTGCTACAAGTTAGCACATGAGTCATCAGAAGTCAGGTACCACGTACGTCCGTCCCCGTATACAGACCAGAACGCGGCATCCCCCGCATGAGACACCCCTCGCGTCGCACGGCTCTGTCGCGGAATGGACTCCATGTCGTCTGGAAGTGGGTAGTCGTACTTACGCCCAAGGATACGCTCTAATCTATGTGAGTATGTATTGTAAAACCAAATGATTATTACGCACCGATGTTAGCATCCTCATCATCTGACTCCAAAGTCAAGTCCACGGCCGTTGTTCTTATCTGCCCGCGACCACCGATGCGGTGCATAGAGCTCCCAGCGCTTGGTTGAAGCGGGCTGCTGGTAACGGAGATGGGCGACTGCGCGCGCGATACCGTGCGAGAGGGTGGAAAGAGTTGGGATGCCGGCGAACCAAGAGGTGCTCGAGCACTTGCTTGTGGAGCGGGGGATTCGGGGGTAGCACGCGGGGGCGGCTCGGGGGTAGAACGCGGGGGACAGTCGGGGGACGGCGCGGGCTCAGCCTCAGGTATTTCGGGCAGCAGAGGTACCTCAGGAGATGCCTCTGACTTCTTTTTACCCTTCCCCTTGCGCGCTGTAGCCGTGCTTGCGGACGTTGGAAGGATAGGTGGGCTTGCAGGAGTAGGAGGGGAAGTGTTCTGCGGGTGCGGATTTGATGGCGGTGAAGTGGGGGGTTGCGACGTTTCTGTTGGGGCTATTGAACAGGTTAATATACATTGAAATCGCTAAAGCATCCAACGTACGTGATTCAACGATGCGACTTACGTCGCGGTAGAGCTCACGCCAGTCGGTGCTCATGGTGGTAGCAAGTGAAAGTCGATCTTGATTGAGTGGCTGCTATTACGTCGCGGTCACGTGCCACCGGGCCGGGAGGTTGAGGCGCTTGACGACGCGACTTGTGGTTTTCCTCTGCCCACCATCATCTCAGCGCGCACCCCCGCTTGCTCTGAACAACGGCTAACATCTCTCTGCTTTTAAAAAAATCTCTATTCTCTCAACATGGGTATCAACGAGGCTATCCTAGCGCACTGGATGTCCCCGAACGAGCTCCCGGAGAAGCTCAAGGCGCTTTACGCGGGGAAGACCCCCGAGCTCCGCAAGTCCATACAGCTGGCGCGCGTTCTCGCCGTCACGGATAGGCTCAAGGCAGTCAACGGGTTGGAATGTGGGCGGATGGGGTATGACATGCTTCTGCAGGAGTCGGTGCGTTTTCCACTTGGCCGCGCGTCGTCGCTCACACTTAACTGACGGAATTTCAGGCGGCCATCACGAATGCGGACCCGCGCGTGGACGCCCTTGTCACGGCGATCTTCATGAAGGTGAAGACCGCCGACAGTCTCCAGGACGTGAAGGTCCTGCGCGAATCCGTCGCGCAGGCGCAGGCCGCTCATCCGGACTTGGCCGCTGTGCCCCGGTGGTCTGGGGAGCACACCTGGTGGACGCATGTTGGTGCGTACTTCGCTGGATGATTCAGGTGACCGCGATGCTGACCGGATTGCAGACCAGATGGAAGTGGTTGCCGATGCGCCTGCCCCCGCGCAGGTCAAAGCCACCTCGCAGCTCACGACCGAGCCTTCTGGTTCGGCTGCTCCGCCCAAGGCTGCCTTGCCGGCTGCTGGCTCAGTCGCGCAGACGGCGAAGGCCACCGTCAAGCCCAAGACTGGTGGCGCTGGGAAGGCCAAGGACGCTATCCCGACCCCCGAGACCCCCGCGGCCCCCGAGACCCCCGAGACCCCCGCGCCGCCTGTCAAGAAGACGGTCCCTGTCAAGACCGGTGCTCGCAAGGGCGGCGAGTCCGCTGACATTGATGTCAAGGGAGGCGACGACGACGATGACGACGACGAGGACGAGCCGAAGGCGAAGCCCAAGCCGGCCCGCACGAAGCCGACGCAACCCCCGCCGGTGAAGAAGGGCACCACCACCCGCCCGGGCAGGCGCGGAGCCAAGAACATCTCCGAGGCCGTTGTCCCCCCCTCGGACGACGAGGACGTTCCTCCCGCCCCGAAGAAGCGCAAGGCTCAGCGCGGCGCAGGCACTGACGACGAGGACAACGCAGCGCCCAAGAAGAAGCAGTCGCGCACCAAGCCCCCGGCCGCAGCTGGTCCTACGAAGTCGAGGGGCACTGCCACCTGGTCAGTGCGCGGGATCAAGTTCACGGCGGACCGCGACCCGCACACGATCCTCGGGATGCGCGAGGGTGAGAAGAAGCTGCCCATCATCGACCCGTTCACCCTGTTCCAGTTTTCCGAGGTGCACGGGATCAAGCACAATGACATGGCGGAGTATGAGGTGCGTCACCGCGCCCGTATTTTAACTTACATACTGATTGCTCATACAGGAGCCTTGCTACGAGTGCTTCCGGAATGGGTTAGCGTGCATCTACCGGCCCAAGAAGGATGGCACAGCGGGCGTCTGCCTCTTGTGCTTCCTCAAGCAGTGCGGGTGCTCCGCAGCGTCTGGCCTGTCGACCTCGATTGGCAACGGTCTGCGCTGGGTGTACACGCCCGACCCTGAGAAGACGCAGCCCTCGATCAAGATGCCAGACATGGCCGTGCGCGTGGCCTTCGTCAACAAGCTCGTCAAGCAGAAGCAGTTGAAAGAGTGGCCCAGCTTCATGGACCTCGATGGTAAGTCTTGACGCTCGGGGGTCTCGGGGGTCTCGGGGGCGCGGGGGCGCGCTTCCGGGGGCCCGGGGGCCCTCATACATTTTCTCGTTTATTGACTTCGAATTGTTTAGGCTCGCTCAACACGAGCTTCACGGGGAAGAACGGGACGCAGGTGCTGGTCGAGGAGAAGGCTCGCTTCTGGCTGGCTGAACCATGGTGGGAGGACAACGAGGAGTACGTTGCAGAGTACCCGTCGTACAACACCGGCAACGCCCAGTACGTGAAGGCAGTAAAGAAGGAGCCCGTCGAGGGCGAGCTCGAGGAGGACGGCGAGGACCAGCCTATGGACGTGGACGATGAGGACCAACTCATGGAGGAGCATGCGCAGACGTCGGAGGACAAGGGGAAGGGGAAGGGGAAGGGGAAGGGGAAGGGGAATGCGAAGGAGGGGACGGTAGCGCAGAAGCAGGCGCCCCCGCCACGCGATGTGGTCCCCCGGGCTGGGCCCGAATTCGGTGTGTAGTCCAGTCCCTCGCGCGAGTTGTATCTGACAAAGCAAAACAGCCTCTGCCGACATCAAGCTCATGCTCGCCAACCAGGAGAAGCTCATGGCGTCCCTCGCGGAACTTCACGCGCGCATGGACGGCTTTGAGAACTTCCTCAGCCTGAACGCGTATCAGGCGCCGGCGTCCGACGCGCCACCGGTCGCTTCTGGGTCTGGCAAGGCTCCGCCGGCCACTTCGAGCGTGAAGAAGCGCGGGGCCGCCAATGTGGGCGCGAAGAACGCCTCGGGCTCCACCGAGGCCAGTCTCACCACGTCCGCTTCAGGGCCCCCGGTCAACCGCCCGCCCCCCGTCCATCCCGCACCCCCGGCCGCCCCCCGTGCACCCATCCTACCCCCGGCGCTCGTCACTGGTCCCTTGAACTTGGGGACATCTGCCTCGGCGGCAGCACCACCTGTAGCGAGCGCTGAGCCCATGCAGGCGAAGGCGAGCGCTGCGGCACTCGAGCAGCCTGTCTCGGCCTCGCTCGTACCCGTAGTGCCAATCACTGCGCAGGAGAGCAGCATGCCCAAGGGCAAGGACACCAACGCCCCCGCCACGACCCCCGCCAAGGCAGATGGGCCCATGCAGCCGCCTCCGGCCGATGCTCCCGCCCCGCCATCTAGCTCGAAACGGGAGCTCGTCGTCAACCGCTCGGCCTCTCCGCCAACACAGCCGGTCAACGCTGCGAAGGATGGCCCGGCGTCTTCACTGACGCCCACCTCTGAGCGCGCCCCTTCCCCCGGTCCCGAGGCTGCCCCCGCCTCGTCCAAGCCTGCAGCCTCTGCTGCTGCTGACGCGCAGGAAGCCGATGACGATGCATCGGACAAGGGCTCTTCCCTCGCTGCGGCCAGTGACGACGATAAGCCCTTGCAGCAGCAGCTCTCGGCCAAGGCGCTTGGCAAGCAGAAGGTGGGACCCCCGGCAGATGCGGTCGCTGAGACCCAGGCGGCGAGGATCGCGCGCAAGGTCCAGATGATCACGCCGCAAGAGGAGGCCGAGAGGGCTAGGGACGAGGATGTTGACATGGACGAGGATACGGGGGCAAAGGAGAAGGATGAGACTGCGGCGTCTGTCGGCTCGCACGAGGAGGTGGAGGAGGACATTGTGGAGGAGGATGACGCGGAGGAGGACGGCGACGAGGCTCCCGCGCCTGCGAAGAAATCGCGGGCGAAGAGTAGCATCACGAAGGAGACGCAGCAGGAGAGTGAGGCGGGCGCGGAGGACGAGGTGGACGAGTTGGCTGGTAGCAGCGGCGCTGGGGTGGGTGAGGAAGGTGATGTTGAGGAAGAGGTGAAGGCGAAGAAGCCGCCGACCACCCCGCGCGCGAAGAAGGCTCCCCCTCCCCCTCGTGCCCCTTCAACGCGCACCACGAGGCGTGCGGCCCGCGACGATGAGGAGCCCGTTCGGGCGCCGCAACCCGCTGCCACGCGCAAGCGCAAGGGGGAGGCCTCTGAAGTCACTAAGACGCCGGCGACCAAGAAGAACAAGACCGCGTAGTTCTTTGGTCTGTGCACCCGCCTCATGCGCGACTGGTTGTACGTGAGTGCCCCCACCCCCGTTCCCCCCGCAGCGCCCCGATCTGCCCCCGCTTTGCCCCCGTCATGCCCTTGTGCCCGCTCGCCTGCCTTTTTATGCTGTTTCTTATATGCTTTTTGTTTCTTGCTCGATATGACTCCATGCCCCGTGTTCTTGCTATGTACCATTTCCCTATTCTTTACACGACGCAACCCCCGCTCAGTCTCACGTCTTTTTTACTCTACGCTCGCTTAATCTGTAGCACTCTTGTACCACCACCTTGATGTTTAGCAATCGAGACAAGATGATTTGCATACGCGCGAAACGAAAATACCAAGTCATGCGTCCGGGGGCGTCTCATTGCCCTTATTCAAGTGAAGCAATAAACCACTGAGTGTCTCTCGGCTGAGACAGGCACTATGAGCCTGCTATACTATGCTTAAAACACTAAAATGCAGCTTAGAAAACTGGCTGAATATATTGTGATAGCCTGTAATGTCAAGGTGCATCAAAGACTGACAGTATTCGCGATATGACCGTACCCCCGAATATCTTACACCGGGGGCGTCTTGCGGGGACTTAGCAAAAGATGATGAACTGCGCGATCGGGGGCGCCGGGGGGAAGCTCTTAAAAGTGATATGATTTTCAGCACGTCTAACCCAAGCTAGGTAACGTAGAAGGTCAATTACCAGAACCAATCCGCAAGCAATATACAGATATTTTACGTAGTACTAGCGTATGAACGAGCCCAGGTCAGTGGGAATTGCAGCAGTAGCTCTCCGGGGGCGGCTTCGGGGGCGCATGCTTTCATATTCAGATACGCCTGCTGGCAACCGGTCGGGCAGGCTTCCCTACTGGTCAGTGTATAATGTGTTTCCAAGTGCATATTATATACGTGGCACGTGCATGCACCGCTCTAGGGACGCCTGGCTGTCCAATCTGAAGCAGGCGTATCTGCGAATGAACAAATGTACCCCCGGTGGCACCCCCGATCTTCAAGCACGGTAGTTTGCCCTGAACTGGGTGCTTTCGCACGGCCTTCGTAGCACTCTCATACCTGTCTTCCGGTCCTGGCCACGGGAGAACGTGCTGGCCACAAGTTCTCCCGTGGCCAGGACCGGAAGACAGGTATGAGAGTGCTACGAAGGCCGTGCGAAAGCACCCAGTTCAGTGCAAACTACCGTGCTTGAAGATCGGGGGTGCCACCGGGGGTACATTTGTTCATTCGCAGATACGCCTGCTTCAGATTGGACAGCCAGGCGTCCCTGGAGCGGTGCATGCACGTGCCATGTATATAATCTGCACTTGGAAACACATTATAC
>KV424965.1:0-12041 GCA_001632445.1 Peniophora sp. CONT | reverse complement strand
TTGCTCCGCCCTGCACGGCTCTGACTCTTTGTGCATGCCCACTGGCACGCCGTCACGTTCGTACTGGACCAGGACTGCAGCCCGGCCGTTCTCCAATGTTCCCGTCCAAGAAAATACTCCTGCCGTACGAATCGCCAGGCCTGGATAAACTGACCTGTCAAGTGAAAACGGGACCCATGATTGCAATTGCCCGATCACATTCATCGATTCGCAACTTGTCTTCAGTCAGGGATACACGGCTATGTATATTCCAATCCACAACTACTTTACGAAAGCGAACCATGAGGCAGATCTCGGCTTTTCATGTCTGTTGTCTCCGCCCCAGGGTAGGCACGCTCAACTCGAAACGGCCGCGCGAAGCGTGGCCGTGGAGAGATGCGTGCTTCGACTCACAGTCCTTGAGTTGCACCTGTAAGATGCGGCATACTGGAACGAGATTTCTCGCGGTTAGCAAGATCAAGGAGAAAGGTATACGGCTGCTGGTGGCGTTCGCGCACGAGATGGGACGATTGCGGTGGGATAGGAAGGAGGATGGAGAGGAGAACGAGGGAGAAGACGGGGCGGGAGCGGGGACGTTTTTCTGAGAGCATTCGGGATGGCAACAGTGCGGGAGAACGGGAGGGCGCAGGCCCAGAAGTGCGAGACCCTGCGTAGACGGGATGTCACGCTCGGGCCGACTAGAGACGATTGTAGGACGCCGTTCAACAGCACTCACCGACCACGACTAACATGCACATCAAGTCCGCACGGCGGCACGACTGGAACGAAATGGTATATTACTATCGCACATGGACTAGTAGCTACCTCACATGGAAGACCGGTCCAGGGCTATCGCGCCCAAGTTACGGGCTGGTTGACCGAACTGTGAAGGGTTGGGGATATTGAATTTATGAGTTAATACGCGGGGCGTTGTTGACTGCGTCGGGGTGTATATTACTTGCTTGTATCCAGTAGATGTACTTAACTTGTGTGTAGATACTGTGCGAGAAGTACTTCGTCGTTCATTGCACAGTTCATATAGTGTAACCCAGTCCCGGTAATGCCCCGGAGGGGCCGTGCAGTGGCAAGGTGGTGGTCGGAGAGAGCGAAGCTTGTTAGTTCGGATATCCGGCCCGTGATCTCGCGTGGCAGAATTGATCGCACTGCTCTGACTGGAACGAGTCTCTAAGCTACAAGTGCTCTAAAGTGCACTGGTACTTGGTAAACTAGTTGAACACCTCAAAAAGATGATCGCGGTCATCTGGATCACCCAGTACGACAAATCTTGGGTCAGGTCATAGGCGTCCAAGAATAGTAGAGCAAGATCTACATGATTGGATGCAGGCCTAGATGTGGTACAAGTCACTGCGTTCCGGACCGTGATCGTGTAGCTTTATCTAGATTATAAGACGAGCTTGACCTGGCTTGGCTAGACGAGGGTCCGTCTAGCTTCGTGTAGCCTTGAGTTGTGAGACTATCGGAGGGTGCGAGTGGACGAGCTAGACGAAGTCCGTGTGGCCGGCTAGACGCGCTTCGTCTAGACGTGCCCGAATATATCAATCGAATTAAATAACATTTTCTTTTCTTTTTTGCGCTTCGCGTCGCTGGCATCCGCCGCGACCGCCAATGCGGCCCACCCAGCCCGTTAAAAAGTGAAAAGATATGACATTGAGGTACTACGGCTAGATACAATCGAATCCATACTGGCTTCCCCTCCAAGATGCCGCAGCACATCGTCCCCGGCACGCGCATGCATCCAGTCCACCAGCTCACGCGGCGCCGACGAGATACCAGGCAGGGGTAAGGTCATCGCGTCGCGAATGACAGTGGTTCCCGTGATAAGATATCAGGAGGGTACTAGCAGCAGAGAGACGAAAAGCGCACCTTGTTGTACCGATAGTCGCGTCGGTCCATTCCCCAGTCCTTGCGCGCCGACGACGGATGGTGCTATCTACAGGCTGTATCTACGACTATCTACCACCAACTATCTACCATCGACATATCTACAAGGTGAGCTATCTACTGTACTACGCTATACACTAACGATCGCGTCGCCGGCCCCTTCGCGCCTCCCGTTCTCGTATTGCGTGATCGGCGCCGGCCAGATGCTTGACCTGCGACTAGAATAGTCGATGTGACGTCGTATCCGAGAGTTGTACAGTGGGCGAGAGACACGAGCGTCAGAGAAAGGATGGAGGTAGATGATCAAGAGGCCGCACGACGCTCGACGCTGGCAGCTAACGCGTCTACGTCACTCATCTGGATTTTCCCAAGTCTTTGACTTGCCTCTTGCTGCTTAAAAGGTATCGGGCACGGCTATACAGGCACGATCTAGGTACACAGGCGAGGAACGGTGTGGCTCAGGTGGACGCGGTTCGTCTAGCTTTGTCTAGCTGGCTAGACGAAGCCCCGTCTGGCACGCATAGACGCATCGTCGTCTGGCTTTGTGTAGCCCGCTAAACAACCCTCATATCGGGTATGTGTACTAACCCTCGTCTACCTAATCTACACGGGCTCTGTCTAAGAGGGCCCGGAACGCAGTGAGTACCACCAGAAACGTGACTGAACTTCCGAGTGCATTCCATCCGTATTGCTATGCGTAGGGTAGAGCTCATTCAGCTACTACTGTCGCTCCTACAACCCAGTCCTCCACCTAAACAATCCATCAACCTCCCCTCCCCCCTTTACCTCCCCAAGCCCCACCCAATCCTCCCCCTCAACAACCCAATCCTCCCTCTCCCCGACCTCCACCTCCTTCCACTTCCCATCCCCTTCAACGAACACGGCTCTATTCGGTAACAAGCTCCAATGTTCCAATCTTCGTAAACTCGGCATGCCCTCGGCGATCTCCGAAGCTCGCTCGGAGATGTTGGCGTATCCTTGTCCGTCTGATGAGGAGAAGGATTCGGGATCGCGGAAGAGGCATGGACCATGAAAGACTATGAGGTTCGGAGCGCGAGAGAGGACTTGTTGCCATTCGCCCTATACATAACGCGCAATCAGCTGAGAATTAGGAGAACTTGTTCAAGAAAGGAAGAAGTCGTCGTACGAGATGAATAGCTTCCCTCGTATGTCCCCTCCACTCGAACACATAATCAGCGCTCGGAACTCTCAACCACTTCAACCCACTTAACATCCCTACCGCATCCGCTAACACATTCACACCGTCGAACCATCCCAACTCTAATCTCTGCAGTACGGAGCCGTCGATACGAGATGGGATTAGCCATTGGCCTGTTCGTAAGCCTACACGGAGCTCGACGCGGCCGAGGGCTTCGAGTGCGCGTGGAGGTGAGGGAGAGGGAGGGATGATATCTGGCGATGAAGGGGTGGGGGAGAGGAGAGCGTGCGCATCGGGCGATGCTAGTCGTTTGAGCTTTGGTAGTGAGCCAGTCGCGAGCGGGCGCAGGAGCGAGAGATGCTGGACGTTCACCCTTTACTGTCAGCCCTGTGCGCTACGGAATATAGAAGGGCACAATGCGCAACCAACACGCACCTCCCACTCGAGCGCCTCGAGGCTAGGCGTCCTTTCCAAAAACGCCGCCAGCGCCTCCGAATTACGCGTCGGCTCGGCGTACAGCTCCAGCGTGAGAGCTTTGAGTGCGTCAAAACGCGCGTCGCCGAGCATGATGGAGAGCGAGAAGTTCCAGTCGTAGAGAACTACGTGAAGACGCTGTTGCATGGCCACGCCGGTTAGGATGAGACTGATTGCGGGTAATGAGAGGAACTTGCCTCGAGCTGAGGAGAGTTCTTGAGTACGCGCGCGAATTGCGCTACACTCTCCTGATGCCTCAAGAACGACACATTGACGAGCGAGATGGACGTCAACCCGCCCAGACTCCACAACTACCCACCATCCCCTTATCAACCCATACACCCACACAATCCGCGAAACAAAACATACCGGATACCGCTCGATGGCGCCCACATAAGCCGGGAACTGTCCCGGCGGATTCAACGGCTGAATCACCGCCAAATGCCTCACCTCTCCCAACTGTCCTATAGCATCCCAAACGCCCGCTCCCGCCCTCCTCTCCTTGTCCCCTCTCAAGCTCAACGGCGGCGTCCACGCGAACGCCTTCAACCTCGGCATGTTCTTCAACGCCTCGGCAACTTGGTTCAGCTCGGACGCTTTGGAGGGGTACGATCCACGACGGGGTGCGTCGAGGATGTGGACTACGCGTGTTGCGGATGTGAGATCGGGGCGGGAGAGTAAGGATGTCCAGTGTGCTGTATCGGAGTAAGATGTGAGGACTAGGCGATGTTTGGTGTGTCGAGGGACGGCGACGGCGTGGAACAGGCGGCAGGCGAGCGCGAAGGAGAGTATATCGTGACGCCCGTCGATCTGCGCTGCTACTGCGTCCAAGATCTCGGTGGGCAGACGACGGATGGCGCTCATCGATTTATCTTTATCAGTCGTCGAGAGTGATCTGGTGAGCTCGACCATCGTGCCGGTTCAGGAGGAAAGGGGGAGGATGCGTCGACGAGAGCCGTACTCTTATATGCCAGGCGGATCGCAGCATGCGGACAACGCATGGGGCACGCGCTGGAACGTACAGCACGAGAGAACGAGTCTCCAAGAGGGGCTAAAGCGATTCTGATGGACGTTGACTTGTTACCTTCTCGAAACGGCTGACATCGTTCCGAAGCGTCAATAGCTTCAATCGATGTGCGATACTAGATCGCATGGGGACCTACCGGGACACGGTCATCGGTCGAGTCTGAGAAGAGAAAGAACGGTGCATGTAGGCGCATGTCATAACGACGCATGGATGGATGGTGGGTGGGGGACATAATGTAGTGGTACACCGAAAAAGCGACGACAGACGCGAGTGTGGATGATTTTGGACCCCTCAACACGAAAAAGGCAGAAATCTCGCTCATGCCTTTCCGGCCGCCTTGACCGACTTGCGGACGCGATCGCGGCGCTGCTTCTTGAGGAGCATGACTGAGAAGCGGTCAAAGTCGGAGAGCGAGCGCCGTGCTTGGACCTGTTCGCGGGTCTTGTTCCAGCTCGAGGCCTCCCACTTGCTCGTGATCTCCTGCTTCTCAATGTACTTCTTCACAATCCCAGTCCGTGCAGCACGCGGCAGCTTCTTGACGGACAGAGGCGTGAGCGACAGGTGGCGGTAGGGGAAGGCCTGGCGGGGCACGCCAGTCGTCGGGCCGTCGATGATCGCCTGTTCGATTATTAGGCTATGTTTACAAGTTCAAACATAGAGACACGCACCCTGTTGTGGTCGATGATCTCCGCAATGACGGCAATCTTGCCAGCAGACGGGCCCGACTGGAGGAGGACGACTACATGGAAACAATGAATATTTCGCGCCACTTGTAGCAAGTCGTACTACGCACCGCGGCCGACCTCGACGAAGCGCGTAAAGTTGGATTCCTACACAGTCAGATAGTCAGCACCAAAGTCCCTCCAGTCGCCGTCGCTGCTGCTGCCGCTGCCGCCTTCGCCATTACTGCGCGCGCCGCATCGACCATCCATCCAAACGCATCCCGACCAATCCAGCCCGTTCCTCCGCTTCTTTCTCTCCCATTCCTTCGCCAAACAGCCCAGCAGCAGCATTCCGGTCATAGAAACGGCGTACGTACGGTGCTCATGGTTTCTTGACGAGGGGTGGCCGTTCAATCGCGGGGAGGATGCAGGAGAACAACTTCGCGAGCGCTCCCGGCACTTCGGTCCGCGGCGCCGAAGTGATATGGGCATATATGGGTCCACCGCCGCCGCGAATCTAGCGATCCTTCCTTGCTTCGTGCACTCATCGACTTAAACACTATCTCACAATTCATTAGACACTCAGGCCTCAAAACCAAGCATTATGTCCCGACATGATAATCTGAGCACTGTGTCTACACAGATTCCGCCTTGCCGCTCGTCCTCCGGTTATTTCTTGCTCAGTCGCCTATCTATACTTATTGCGAGACCAATGGTGTCGAGTAGCATTTTTCCACACTTGCTTGCACGCATTCTCTTGCACCTCGAGAATTCTGTAGTGATTCAGACCCACCGAGAGCCCGGATCTGAGAAGCCCCTGTGGAGGCACGCGCCTACTTAATAGTAATACCGAGACCGTGGTGGCCGCCTACTGAAGCTAGACAACGCGTGATGCCCAATCACGACCACTGAAAACCAAAAGAAAATACCCTAAAATGAGCATAGTTTGCGGCAGATACAAATACATCCATCACTATCGTGACATTTACGCGAAAAAGGTGAAATCCTCGGGCAGCGTATCGTCTTCCATTTCCACTTCCGGCTCCGGCTCTCCCCTAGCCTTCCTCTCCTCAGCGCGCTTCTCCTGCCGCTTCTTCTCGTATGCCATCACCTCGGTGTTCTGCTCCATGCTCCAAGAGAACCGAGACTGGCGACCCTGCTTCCACTCTCCGTGCATGCGGACTTTCGCAGTGCGAAGCTCCGTGGCAAGAGCCGGCGCGACCGTCGTGTAGAGGTTCACGAGGAACGCGACGTATGCGATAGCGCCTTGTTCCGACTTGAGGTTGAACATGTTACAGCCGCGCCCGAAAACGTGGACAGCCTGTTTGCGAATCAAGTCAGAAAATGGCGCGTAAGTAGCATGAGATGAACTGACCAGCTCTTGCCCGTTCTCCGCGATATCCTCCTCGTCCCTGAGGTGCACATTCGTCAAGCTGTACGCGTTCTCCCCTTTAACGCCGACAGCCATGTGCACACTACCGACAGGACCCTCGGTGATCAGTCCATACACCGGACGACGAGTTACGGAGAGAGTCCCAAGGAATTTCACCGTGGCTGCCAGCGCGAGGCGACATTGAATGACACCGGAATCCCTCGGGTGATCAAGGAGCCGCTTGTACTCGCGTACGAAGAAAGGCACGAGTAGAACGGACGGCAGTGGTACGTAAGGAAGTCTTTTCCTTCTCTCTGTTTCAGCACGCAGACCATCATGGCCACTTGAGGTAGTGTGGCCCTCAGCGCGTCGCTCAGAAGCGAGCTGACTGGACGAGTCGGTACCAAGAACACCACTGATCATCGTATCCGTGACGTAGTGAAGGCGTGTAGCAACTCCTTCGTTCTTCGGACTGTTCATGAAGGTCGTAGAACGATGGATCAAGGACTTCACGAAGGGAGGTGCGTGTGAAGCCTGGTATCTCGAAAGGCGCGAAGTGACATCCAGCGGCAGGAAATGGGGATTCGCCTGACTATACAAGAGAGCATCCCCGTCGAAGAAGTCATTCAAAGCAAGAGCCCACAGCCCGTCAGCCTTGGAACGCAACGGAGCATCAGCGTGGTCAGTGCTCAAGCGGAGCGTGTTTTGCCACTGGGCGAATGCAGCCTTGTGATACTTGGCCGCCATCTGCGCCTGCTGATGCACAGTCTTGAGCCTGTGCGCTTCAGGAGACCCCTTCTTCTTGTTCCTCATAGTATCTGCGGCCGCCTTCGAGGTCTCGTTCGTGAGCTCGTTGTACATCTTGCCATCGTAACCTTGCGGTTCTAGTAGGCTTCGTATATAGCGGTCGGCCTGAGGCAACCGAACGCTCTGCTCGAGCCTAAATATGAGTCAATTGGGCGCAAGTCAAGGTTGAAACAAATGATGATGCGCACATGTCTATGACCTCTACGTCACCCACTCCCTTCTGTAGCATACGAAGCTGAATGGGGACCACCGCAGCCAAAAAGTCCCAAAGACTGCGCCAGGCCGCCTCAGGGATTGCAGAATTGCCGATCCATTCAGCAGCCGTAGAGAGCGCTTGCGCAAGCTCCACGACAAGGAGAATGGCAGGGGCAAGCCCGAGTATACATTGATCGACGAGCGTTTCCTGCGCTATAATGCAAAAATGTGAACGTCAATTCAACCCTAGAGCCTAACAACGACCGTACCACCCGCCCCGATATTGATATCTTCGAACACCCCAGCACGTTTTTTGTCGCTGGCAGAACGTAAGCGGAAACGATCGCGAGACTCAGAGAATTTCTTTAGAGGTGTATAAGCTTTAGCAGATGAAGTGAAAGACCAAAGATCGGCTACCTCTTCGGTCTCTGCTGATAGAGTGTATTTCGGCTGCGTTAAATCGTAGTAACTTTGGACGGCCTTAGTCCAAGTTGATTTGGGACCATTATCAATCGGACGTCCGGTGAGAGTGTGTGTGAGAACCGTGCGTGATAAACCCCAGAAGTAGACTTTATCATAGCTTTTGGCAGCGGTTGGATGCGAGAAACTATATGACAAGTAATTTAGACCACGGGCTCGGAGGTTACGCATTGCGGTACTCACACTGAGGCTGAAACTCGAGATCCCGCAGCTGATCTGTGAGTTATGCTTCAGTGGGTCGCAAGAATCCTTCGCACAATAGCAACATACGGAGCCTCAAGCCTGCACGTAAGTCAGGTCTATACGCAACTCAACTATACGAGGGAAGACTCACTGGAAATCGGGGACCTCCAGAAGCCCAGAGCTGACTTGCGACGATGTCCTGCATGAATACAGATGAGTATAAACGATACGCAGTGCTGAAAAAAGGGCCGCACCCTTGACCTGGAACAAGAGAGCCCTCCTTGTTCCTGCGCGCGCAAGTTCATGAGCATCAATATACGCCACCGCTGACAGCCAACTTACGAGCCACTACTCGGGGCCTTTGAGGCCGCTCTAGGCGCTTTCTTATCTCTCCTGTGGGTCGGTTATTGGGTGCGACAAAGCGCATAAGGCTAGCGACATACATTTTACCGGTGTCGCTCATGAGAGATGTCGGGGATGGGGGAGGCGATGGCAGAGACGAGGGAGAAGGAGGTCCAATTCCTCCTGCCCTCGGAACCTCCGCTTCTTTAAGCCAAGATTCTATGCGATCGGGCACAGTCAGCTGATGATGGGTTCGTATCATAGGCGCATCGGCACGCCAGACGGCCGGTTCGCCATGAGCTATTCCAGCGCACAATGCCTTCTCACCCGCGGAACGAAGAGAGTAGTAATGAGGCTTCAGCGAGTGTAAGAACTGTGCCAATGACAGAGCTGAGGTGCTGTCCGCCAAGTCATAGCTGCCGAATAAATTCGAGTGTTTAACGCAGGCAGTGGCGGATGCAGCACTGAACGCCACTCGGGGGACAGGCTACGCGGTATGTCAGATAATCGCAATCATCCATCATAGAAGTGCTGAAGCACACCACGCAGTTGTCTTCTCCCGTGCCTTGATTCTCGAACCAACCCCAGAACGTTTGAAGGCAGGTAGAAGGCGGATCGAAAGCAAGGCCCAGAACAGGCGTCTCGGTGAGACCCCATGCACGGCGCTGGTGAAGTGCGCTGGCCATCACGTCGAGAATAGTGCTGTGCGTGGCCATGCACACCGCAGATATATAAAAAGGCGTGCATACGCTCGGGCATGCAAGCAAATGCAACTGTTGGGCATCGATATCGGCGCCGGAGACTTCGTCTATGCCAGAAGAGGCGCTGGGCTCCTCTCCGTCATTGAGATCGACATCCATAGCGTCACCAGCCGCTTCTTCGATCGAAGTACCGGTTTTATGATTGGCTGGGGGCGTGTTGAACGTTGTCGCAGGATAGGCATAGTACAGTCAGAGGGTTGTGCACGAGAAGGAGGAGTGTGGTTGAGGATCAATGATAACCTTAAGTCCATCCGATGGGGCTCACCTCCAGGAGAATCAAAGGTGATCATTGAAATGGCCGCCGCTGTGCAAGTTTTCGGCAGCCAGTCCGTCAACGTCTCGAGATGCGCACGAGGATGCCTCGGTAAGACAATGTCGACATCCCCACTACAAAGACGGTGTCAGAACTCGACCTGTCTTACCAGAAGAAGAATCACCATGTGACTAAATGTTCTCCGGTATCGCGCATCATTGCCATGAGCATCAGGATGAAATACTGAGTCTTCGGATTCAGAACTGCCTCTTCTGCGCAGGATAGTTGAAGAATGGACGATAGCAGAGTAACATCTGATTGTACGTGGGGTGGAAGAGTCTTGCGTTACACAAGTCAGCCTTTGACTGTAAGCACTGTACCAAGCACAACTACCTTCGGGTGCGCCAACTCTGAGTCCAAGTCCAATAGCACGGTTGGGACGCCACTGAGGTCTTCGTCCAAAACCAAAGGTCGGACATAGAGCGGGTCTCCAGGTAGCATGCAAGACAGTAGGCGGTAAGAATCGAGTGACGATAATCAGACGATTCGGGAGTCTATCTGCTGGGCTTCGCCACGGTGGTGGTGGTTGAGTTCAAACGCCATAGGCCTTGTTCGCCCCATGTGGCAGCTGATGCCTTGATGGCTGGCTCGGCTGTTGCCGGCTCGCACCAGTCTCAAATATTCAGATCATACCATTGGCCCGCCCCCTCAGCCTACGCTATACGTTCTAGTAGCAGGAGTATAGTTACTACTGTTCATACACCCGGAACATGTGCATCTTGTGAGGTAGAAGAGTGTGCTTGGAGCGTACTAACTAGATGATCAGGTTTCTGTCGCGTCATCTACCAGTAGACGGCATAAACGCGAGGCCTTATTGCTGGCAACGCAATCTGAGTACTGTCCGCTGAAGACAAGTAGCGTCTTTGGGGTATGTTTTCTGCTCCGCGACCACGCTTTGAGTACTACTTGTTGAGCAAACCCAGACTTGCATCAGTCCTAAAACCCTGTACATTCAAATGACACCCTATACAATAATACAGACATAGTACCTCGGAAGTCATCTAGCTGACAACAGCAGGCCAACCAGAGCTGAAGTCAAGATAGTCGATGCCGAGGTACGACGGACCGCCGATTGCGCCGCTGAGTAGCTCGTAGTGGTAAACGATGACCGTGGCATCAGGGAACGCCCTCCCCGCTTAACCTAACTCAGCAGCGACTAATAAGCAGCATATGCTAAAAGATGCTAACAGGAGCTTACCCAAGATAATGGCGAATAGGCGGCTAAGACGCCGCTCATGAGTCGCACAGGCGCGCGAATGAGCTGAGAATAATGTACTTACCTTAGTAAATAGTCCCACAATTCAATGAAATAATATTTTGTCGAAACATTAGCAAAAGCATCGATTTCATTCACAAGGCGTGTAGGAGAGCCCGATTAACTTGAATTATCATATCATATGTGGACAGGTAAATTGTATACCAGGCAACTCGTGAAATAATTCGGAACAATACCGCCATACCATCTCCGATAGTACTGTATGCATAGCAAGTAGAACCCCATTCTCTGATTGCACTCGGAAATCACACTAGAAAGCAAAGATATCATGTATAGGCAGTGCATACAGGGCATGGCGGACATGGGAACGAGCGGAGAATAGCAGTAGTAATCAGGAGCAATATAATCCTAGAAATAAAACGGCGATATACATCACGACACATGGATTATAATTGAAGGGATACGGTAGGGACTCGGGAGTGTAAATGAGCAGGGAAGCACCAAGGGTGTCCCAGCATGCGTGACTGGCTAGTGCAAGGCACCCGCAACAGTGCTCCGATGCTAGCACATTGATACGAAGCAGATGGGCGGGGCTCGCTTGTCGTCACGGGCGACGTTCTCGTGGCAGACATCGTGCGCGGTGCGGATGCTGGCACGCTCGAACACTTTTCGCCAGTGGCATCATCCGTAACCGGCTCGTCAACACGACGGTATAGTGCTGCCGCAGGCGACGATTGGGTGCTGGCGGCGAGGTGCCAGAGAGCGATGGGGGAATGCGAAAGGGGATGGGGTCACGATGCACGGTCCGGCACATACCCGGAGGGCGAACGGCAGCGGATGTGGTGGGAATTCTTGCGCTCATCAAACGAGACTATCGGAGTAAGTACTATGAGCACAAGGCGCAGCGCAGAACGAGGTGCTGCAGGATGCAGCGGTTGAAGATGAGGGGAATCGAACAAGGCGCTCGCGTGGGTGCGGCTGGCGTGACGCGCGCGACGCGTCATAAACGTCGTTCCGACTTCGTTCCTTCCTTGCCTTTGACCACCATCTTCCCCCGTCCGACCATCTCCGCCTTCGTCTCCCTTCCTCGTCTCCCTTCCTCGTCTCCCTTCCTCGTCTCCCTTCCTCGTCTCCCTTCCTCGTCTCCCTTCCTCGTCTCCCTTCCTCGT
>KV424964.1:0-12085 GCA_001632445.1 Peniophora sp. CONT | reverse complement strand
GGGTTCAGGTGGATTTCGATGCGCTCGACGTAGTGCCGAACTTTTTGAAGGAGCGATTCGATGGCATTGTACAGTTGACTGACTCCCTTCGTGGCCTGCATAATGTTAGCAAGATACGAGACAGGATGCGATCGGGGTGTGACATCTACCTGCAGCAGGACTCCAAACGCGACGAAGATGGCCTTGCCGCCCGGTGCCACTTTCTACCAGGTCTCGGTCAGACGATGATCATGGGAGACAAAGAAGACTGACGCACGGATGCTCCCTCGGCGCCTGCATCGACGAACCGGAGCAAAACGCTCACGATGGGCTTCAGCACGCCCAGGATCTTGTGTCCGCGGGCACGGAATGCCATGAACAACTTGAGGCGCCCCATGACATCGTCGACGGTGGTCTTAGATAGGATATCTTGGGCGAAAGAGTGCTTGAGCAGATCATGACCCGTTTCCAGTCTGTAAGTCTCGAGAGCCTGCTTCCAACGGTCCTCGGCGTCGTGTTGCGCGAAGTTCTCGTCGGAGGGAAGAATGGGGTGGGCGGGTCCGGCAGACATGGTGGTATGAGGATGAGTGCGAGTAGGGGAGCAATGCTAATTGTCAATCCGGTGCATCCGAGGATGCTCGTCCTCGTTTGCAACACGTTGCGCATGCGAAGAGAAAATGTTACCTGTAGAGGAAGCCTGGCGTCTATGTCATGGGCGGGTGATCCGCCATGTCTCTGGTATGAGCGTTTGATGACTAGATACAACGCATGCATACACCATCGATCTGGTTTTCTGTGCTTTTCGAGGGAAATCGATAGGGCTTGCCGCGCTCATGAATCACACTTGACAGATGTGATGCGCATACTGACGGACACAGCATTACACATTTTGCACTGCACGTACACGCGTACACGTCAGAATGTGATACCTGTGCGTCGCCTTTGGTCGATTGGCAGTCTCCGACCGGGCTGGTACGACCCTCGCCCACCTATTTGGCGTTCATTCCTTCCAGAAACATTTCAAGGAGCTGCCAGAAGTAATCCAGTCATCATTGCGAGGGGCTCAAGCGCGGTGATCTGGCCCGAGGTTCAGTTACCCGTGTTTAGACATGCTGTATATTCGCTAGGAGGCAGCGAGCGTCCATTACGACTCGGAGTGTACGTAGAAGAGGCACTTTACACTGCCGAGATATCCAGACTCGATTTCATGATGAACATGTGATAGGCGCAGGCAGAAGTCAATTGTTGACAGAAAAGGCCAGGTCCCGCCGTGGTGACCGTTCTGGGCAAGTTGTTGAATGCGCGCGCGCGTTGTCTTTCTCTAACCACCAGCCCGCAAGAGCTCACCTCCTCCACTCACAGTGCCTTCTGCGGATTGCTTTTTGGGCTACCTTGCCCACCGACTACTGCAATGGTCGTGAAACGAGTGGACGCAGAGCAACGGCCGCACCGCTTGAAGAGTACTTACGCGACGACCCTCAACGGCGGCTGCTCTCTCTGCCACGAATTATCGGATTCCTTGGACGACACCTTCGAGTACAACCTCTGCGCGTTGAGACCCCGATACGACGTCACATCGATGCTGCTTT
Source organism: Peniophora sp. CONT (assembly GCA_001632445.1). Taxonomy (NCBI): domain Eukaryota; kingdom Fungi; phylum Basidiomycota; class Agaricomycetes; order Russulales; family Peniophoraceae; genus Peniophora; species Peniophora sp. CONT. The sequence continues at coordinate 10,517 of KV424964.1, read as the reverse complement.
GGCTGCCCATGCGGGAAATTTCCTGGCGTAGTTGGCGACGAGATGGTACGGGAGGATGGCGAGGGAGTTAGAGGAGGATGGACGAGTTACAGTATCTCACTTTCACTGCCAGTAGGTATCCTCCTCTTGACGCGTACACTTATTTTCTCTATTCGCAGCCTGCGAGGTCGATGTGCTGACCTTGTTTCTCTATCTAGGCGTCGACCCTACATCCTGCGTAGCCACGAGCGCCTTCGAGCGCGTGGCGCGCGTTAAGCATGACATCGTGTGCACCATCGCCTTAGACGAAAGTCAGTCAAGCTAACCTACGCCTCGACAGTGACGCCCAGACCAAACAATACAGCCTTGTATGCGGATGCTGCCCATGCGCTCCGTAGATGGCGTGATGGGGAGGTGCACCGAGTTTCCTGTGCGTATCACTTCACTTCCTCTTCCGCTTTTGCTCTCTCGTTTTCCACCGGCTCGTTTTCCTCTGTATTCCTCTCTTTGCATAAGACGAACCGTGTGCTCATACATTCGCCCGTGCAGAGCCAACGCTTAAACAGACGGATCCCACCCGACGTCATCTGCAGCATAGGATTCTGCTCGACGCTCGACGCTGAAGAGCGCACTCAGAGCTTTGCATGCGAGACTCACATGGATGCATGCTACTTCTCCTGCTGAAACCGTGCTGGTCGCGATGACCGGCATAGGTGCGATTGTCATTATCCCTTTATTATCGTCTCAGACTGTTAATTTATGCCCGCAGAGTATCGCGTCTCGCTGTCCCAACTGTTCGAATCCACACATCGACTTTCGCTTTTGTAGCGTAAACCGGCCAATCTTACAGTTCACGCCAACCTCTCGTACGCTCTGCGCATCACGCTGCGAAAGCAAAGCGCTGCGGCGGTGTACTTGTCATTGCTCGGCGACGCGCGGGCATACACACAAGCAGACGGTTTCGATTTGGCAAGGTATGTGTACTACAATTTCGTCCGTCTCTTTCCCTTCATGCTGAAATATATTCGCGCAGGACTGTCTCGAAACGCTTCTGGTCACCCGAACTGGACCCGTCGATCAAACGGCACATCAGAGGTTTTGATCCTCGTGAACCTTGGCGTAGGACTGTCCCAGAAATGTTGGCGTGGGTCGTGCTGACCGTCCTGCGCAAGCGTAGCGCAGAATGTTATCCAATCACATATCAGATAAGCGTGCAGTACAGCCTCGAGTCGACAAAACTTGATCGTGCTAGAGTAGTTCGTCCTGCATCCGTATTCGGCGAAGGTTCATCGAGTACATAGGAACTGAGGATATCGGAATTGAGCGCGTTTTGCGAGAGGCCAGTAACGTCGGCGTCGATGTACATAGCGACAGATATATACGAACATAGCCTGTGCGAGCTGAAAGCGGGTCCGCGCATAGCAAAGTCAACGAAGCCGGACGGCGAGAAGGTAAACGAAGCAAACGGCGAGAGATGTAGATGAGCTGAGCGTCCAGTACCAGAAAGCCAATGTCGGGTAGACGAGTACGAGCTAGATCCTGAAGCAGAGTCGAAACGGGCCTGTTGACAAAGCTCTGACGAAGGTCGGTGCCGGCGAGCGAAGCTGGCGACAAGTAAATGACAGGGAAAAGGCTTCTCCAAATGAAGCTAGCCGCGACGGATAGATAATGACGAGACCAGTACGAGATGCACAGGTGGCCGAGTGGTCCATTCCGACTGAGAGAGCGTAGGATCGCTGCGTTCTGGGCAATGGTTGGCATTGAGCTCATTGCGATATCGGGACCTCTGCATGCACCGCGTAAGGCTAGTTCGCGTCGCGAGCTTTCTTTGAACACGCTGAGACCAGGATGGTGATGGGAACAGTTGGGCGCTGAGACCATGTAATCGTGGAGGAGGCCGCATAGAGCAAAGATAGTGCTGAATCCTTCTGATAGTTCCACCGCACCGAAGTCGATGTCGGAGACTGGTCGAAGGGAGGGTTGAGAGGCCGGTTGCGAAGTTTGACACACGTTTAGGGAGCGAGGACGAAGTGGAGGTCAGGTCGGTGAATCGCATGATGGATCGTGGGGGCAGGTATCGGTGAGCGCGCGCATGTACGCGTTGACAACGAATAGTAAAACACCGTTGGGACCGGCTGAGGTCGTCTTGTCGTCGTGGTGCGAGTGGTGGTTGTGCGGGTCTCAGGGCTGGTGTCGAGCGCGTGTTTGAGTGAGCGGATTGTGTGCTCGTTCAAGCTCAAGCCCTGCGACATTTCAAATTTCATTCCGGATAGCACTTGTAGAGAAAGAAGGTACGAACCACGTAACCCTCGCCATCAGCTGAACCTCCTAGTCTGCGCCAACAACCACTCCCAGTCCTCACTTGCCCCACCAAACCCAACCTGCGCCATACACACCACCGCCTACGCCTCTACCCTCCTCCTTCCGAATCTTCGCCCAGTTGGCACTTTTTTTCGCCGCCGCCTCTCGTTACTGAACGTTCCCGGCTTTCTATCTCGCTCAGTGCGCCTCGTATTCGAATTTGGCGGCTTCATAGGCTTCGGGTGTCAAGGGCTCGGCGTCGGCGTCGGGACGCGTAGATTGGAACGAGGCATCAATGATTTCGGGGACGGGTGCAGAGGTGAAGGCGTCTGAGGACTGCGAGGGGGTTGCAGGCGCAACGAGCTCTTGTGGGAGGTCGCCGATTGAGAATTGTCCAAGAACGCGTCTGAGAGCGCGGCCTAGATCGTGAGACAGTTTAGAAGCGCCGTGCATAGTTTACGAATGTACATACCTGAAGTAGGTCTTCGCCCGTTACTTGAGGGTGGGTTGGCCATTGTCCGGGTGTGTGAAGGGGCGTTGGAGAGTCGTACGTGCTCGGCACTGCTCCGAGTCGGGAGCAAGAGGAAGAGGCGCGTAGTCACATGTCACGCTCGATTTATATCTATTCGACATGTCGTAAACACGAACAGACTCGGTCTTCCTGAACGTCCATCATCCCAGCGTTTGCATGCGACTTCATGCATATTGTATAACCAACATGGCAACTCATCAGCAGAGGAGTTGAACAGTGCCTCGTATCTATGGCCAAGAAGCCCGACGGGTTGGATGGGCGCTTGCGTCAAGGCTGACAGGGGTCAGCGACTCTATGTAGAGCATGTCAGGTGAACGGGTTCTTTGGACAAATGAGCTCAATAATATATTCTTTGGGCTACCCCTCTACATTGTCCCGCGACATCTCCGTTATGGTATGAGAAAGTGCGTTTGAACTTCGCGTCCTCAGTCGGTGAACAGAGATGCATTCGATTACTTTATCTACTGAAAGTGAAATGTCACCCGTCGCGTGAGACTACTTGGGCGTATAGCATCTCATCGCTTTGACACGCGAGGCTTCCACACTTTAGCGCTTGCTCTCTCCTTGCCTCCTTCTTCCATCCCCTCCCACCCCCCATGCCTCGCCACGACGGGAAGGGTGGGCTGCGACCCTTCCGAGGTCTCTTTGCGCGCTCCCCTTCGGTTTCGGCGTCACCGTCTAACAACACCTCTTTCGCTAATCTCATGCCCTTGGTCGATACAGCGTCGACTTCGCCATTGCAAGGCGAATCAAGCTTCCGTAGCGATCCCACTATGGAAGCACGTACATCCGCATCCTCGAGCCATAGCTCTACTTTCCGCGACGATGCTTTAGGTGAGCTCAATCATCGGCTTGAATTCCTTTCCAAGCAACGGCAGTCTATAACAATCTGATCCAGAACGAGACGGGCACACTTTAGCAAGTCTGTGGGATGCCGCCTTCCACCAATACCTGGTTGCGACCGGCGTGGACCTCAAGGATCACGACTCCGATCTCTATCGACGCTTATACGGCAGCTCCGACTTACAGGCAGTCCTTGAAGTGCTCGTCAAGGCCGCGAAAGACTTCGGGCTTTATCGTCATCCTTCAGCTGATGATGTTTGCGACAAGATTCGTTGCGCGCTCAAGCCCATCGTTCGCGTGGTTCTCAGTACTGGTGTTCTGGAGGTGGGCGGAGAACTTGCCGCAGGCTTGGTGCGTGCATCTATTCACAGATCTGTCAATACGGCAATCCCATATGCCCATCTAGAGTGTCCGCGGAGGTAAAGCCCCGTTTGTAGCCATCATGGTACTTCTTCGCGTACGTCTCCATGTGACTCAGTGTCATAGGTAGCACTAAACTCTCCTTCAGGCCACCCAAGGTGTCAGTGCTCGCTTCGATGCTGTAGCGGCCCTTCTCGAGAGATTCGAGTCCTATATGACGCGTCTGGATGTGCGCATCGGTGCAACCCTTGAATCGGCGTCGCACGCGCTTGTAGTCAAGATCCTGGTCGAGATGCTGCACACCTTTGCGATCGTGACGCAGATGATGCGCAAGTCGCGCATGAGTACGTTCACCGTGTCTATTAGACCGAATGCATGTCTCATGACGTACGCAGACCATTTCCTGTCTGCTCTCACTGGCGGTGGGAGCACCATCACAGATGCTTCTCGGCGTCTCGAGATTCTTGAGGTGCAGGATACTCGTCTTACTCTCGCCAGTATATACAAGGAGGTGTGCACACTGTCGGACTCCCTACATGACGGTGCGTCTCTTCCTGTCGATCTTGGGATGCTGTTGAGAAAGTCTTGCATCTAGATCTCTCGCGCATAGAGGACGGTGTCATCCTCATTAATGAGCACGTGGAGGTCGTATCTTCCAATATCACTGAGATATCCGTGGATGTACGATGTGAGTTCAAAGACAGATCGATTTCAAACTCAGCACTTACCTTCGCGGGCTATCGGGCTTAGCAACCAAAGATATGATGTTCGAGTTACGGAACATGGCCCTTTCGACATTACAGGGAGGAACCACTCTACACGGGCAGCGACCAATCTCAGGCATGCTTTCTCATGCCAGACACTCAGGTGCTGACCATCCGAGTCGGCCGATCATCCCACCGAGTACCTCGTCGGTACCACAAAGTTTCGAGGCAGGTACGACTATGCGCCTAAGCTTACCATCGCGAGAACCACGTACTTACATGGTACCCTTGATGGCTAGGAATTGCTGAGATGTGGCGCATCTGTTTGACCGCCACCTGTCTCAGCGCTGCGTCTAATATGAAACTAGATCTCGTGCTCACTTACCTCATACTAGGACATCCATGGTCTGCTTCTCGACCGATTTGCAAACAAGAAGGGCTCAGAATATGTGAAATCCCGGGCGTATACGATCACGAACACTGCCGGACAGTCCGAAATCCTCAAACCGGAGACATGGACGCAGACTGTACGAGCCGGCATGATTCTGGAGATGAGTATCCTTATCCGTCAGCTACGGCACTCACTCCAGTGCCCGTATTGCGGGACTTTTCCTTCACAGGAAACGAATGACGATCTGCCGATGTATTGGTACGCAATTTTACTCGGGAAACTTCTTACGGCTTGGCAGGTCACGATTGAATGCTGACTTTGAAGCAGTCAGAACTGCAGACGTCAATTTAGAGCATCTAAAGTTGTGGAAGCAGACGCAAATGATGACAGGTTAGTAACTTTAACCTATAGTACATCAGTTCACAAGTGCTGATTTCTGGTCAACTTTACGCAAGCTCGGAATCTGGCCGGGATCACTCCAAGCAGGACGCTCCGTCGGAATCCACTGTTCCACCTGGAGCTCAACCTTTTGACTCAGAGGATGCGGACGATGATGTGAGAGAAGCGGCGCTGAAGGGCATACGGTCACATCGCACGGAAGACATGACACTATTTCGGAGGATCACCGTACAACTCATGCAAAAGAGTGCACAAGGCAATGTTCTTCTCAACCTCTTCACCAATATGGGCACACGGCAACATGAACGCGCCACCACCCAGTTCGTCAACAACATGCCAACTGTGCGCCACGAGGAGCTCTTCGGCCTCGCACGCCAAGCCCGCGCAATCGAGGCAGACCTGGACACTCGCATCGGCGAGACTATTAATATGGTCCGAGGCGGTTCCAACTCCATACAGATGGCCCAACAGGTGCAGGAGCTTCAGAAGCAGCTCTCCTTGGCCAAGATCCTCGCCCACAAGATCAACCAAGAGATCATGGTCCGCAAGGACATAGGCCAGTTCCCAGTACATCTATTGCACCAGCTCCCTCGTCCGTCTGGCGACCCGCTCCCTCGTATGCTCCCGAACGGCATGACAAATCCCGACTGGCTCAAGGCGCACGGCGCACCGCCCGATCTGTTCACCAACGGTGCTTACTCGCAACACGAGGTCCAAGGGGCTGTCGACCGCATGCGGCACTCGATCATGAGCCAGAGCGCAGGGCTACCCACGCTTCAGCACGTTACCGGCGTGAACAGTGGTCCCGGTGTTGAGAGAGACGGAGTGGAGAATGGGTACGGGAGCAAGAATGACACGGGTGCGATTGGCGCTTCGCCAGAGCTTGTACACGGCTCGTCCGCGAACGCGTCTTTTGAGAGGGGGGAGGAGCCTGCGGCTTCGGGATGGGATTGGCAGTGACAGGACGCCTGCTCATATGGGACGAGGCGCGCTTGACTATCCGTTGCATACCGATGCTTGGAGCGAGATCAATGGGGAAGGAGACGAGTTACTGTCTTGAGACTGTGGGTGGAGGTGGGATGGACCAATGCCGGTGCCGTGGGCGATCTCGACGTCTTGATAGAATGGTTTGAACTCGTTACCCCTTCTCGTGTTATGCACCTCTATCCGCTATCCTAGGGTTGTGTATCAGCTAGCTGTGACGCCCTTCTGAAATCTTACGCTTACGCTGCTTCATCCATGTGCTTGTCTCGATTAGTCTTCATGCTGCGCGCGGGCTGTTTCTCGCTATCACAGACTGTGTATGCAGATCGTGGAGACCACTCCGAGTGCTAACGAAGCACGGGCAAGGTGGGAATGCGAATACACCAGCATCGAAGTTTCACGAGGAGTTCAAGTCGGCAACATGAAATTGAGCAGCATCGGCTAGGAACGGTGTCGTGATACTCATAGGTAGACAGAAAACCGGGCTGACGAACTAGAAACAGCCTTGAAGCTTGAACGTTCAACTGCGTACATCACGAGCGTACATACGACAGCATGTCTAGAGTCTACTTGCTGTCAAGTGCGTTCCACCTCAAGCCTTAGTAGAGTACTGGAGAAGATATGCCTCGACTAGAGAGTACCTGTGCGTCTGAATGAGCACGAACTGCTTATTGGCAAGAAATGTATTGAGGCGGATGATGAAGGTACTTACCGGCAGCGTCTCTTGATCTAAGCGCAAGCCTCCCCTACGTCCTTCGTATATGTGCGTATATCGCCGTGCGGGCGAGCTCTGTCCCATCTGTACAAGTCTATCCTTCTGTCTACTGCTGATTCGCTCCACTTTATCGAGGTCCAGGATGCTTCGCGTAATTTCGCGCCAAAGTTGTGGCATGCGAGTGACAGGGAGGTTTCCATGGGCTTGAGCGCGAGCATCAAGATAAAGGGTGCTTCAGGCGAGTGACGAAGGTGCTGCGAGGATACGACCGAATGGCGCAGGAGAATGCTGGTAGAAAACACTGGAGGAGGCTCAGAACCATCGTAGCCTCTTGTCGAAAGTCCGGAGCAATCCTGCACATGCGTAGACTGGCCATAACTTGAGATGTGAAGAGCCCATCGGGGAGCCGTCGTGGACGTCAGAGTCGAAGGCGCGCAGTTGTGACGCGGAGCAAACGCGGGGACTCTCACGTTCTCACCGCCACCACCAACTCTCTATGTGCTCTCCTCTTTTGGGCGCGACTCGTATTGAGAGTTTGCTGCTTCAAATGCTTTGGCGTCACGGCTCGGCGCGGGCGTCAACGTCGAGGCGTGTAGATTCAGTTGTGGGGTTGATGGGCTCAGGTGCGGGCGCGGATGAGAATACGTCAGAAGGCTGCGACGGGTTTCGGGTGCGACTGTCTCGTGCGGAACGATGCCTGTCGAGAGGGTACGCGTCCGATATTGATGGGGAGCGCACCTCAGAGTCGTCGTGGACGTTGGACTCGAAGGCACACGCCCAAACATCTCGCGCTCTCACCGCCACCACCACCTAGGCGCTCCTCTCCTGCTCGCAGCACACCATGTAGCTTCCTCACGGATGATCTCGGATCGAACGCGGGCCTTAGCTTCAAGTGCTCGATACGTACGCTGGGCAGCACCCTCCCCGACGTTCAACATCGGCTTCTCCTGCTGCCCTCTAAACGCCCCTCTTGGACTACCGATTTTTTCGTGTGGAGAGAACGATCTAGATGGTGCTATGAGGGAGGCGATGGGTATGGAAAGTGGGCGGACTTGAGTTGGAGGAGGATGGTGAGTGTATCCGGGCACGCCAATTCGTACGTCTTTCTGCTTGTCTTATTACAGCCTACGTAATTGTTACGCTGACTCTCTTTCGAACATATAGAATGATGAGGATCCTATCGACGAACGTACAGCGCTGAAAGAACAATATTGTGCAAAATATCGCGACAGTTAGTCTCACTCTCCCTCACTCCCCCTTTGCACGGCCATGCTGACAAGGGCTTCACAGTCCGCGTATCGACAACCCTTCAACATGCCGCAGCATATCTTCTAATATCGGAGAGCTCGCTCAGGGATCTCGCGGAAATACTTGTCAACCGCGCCGCCGCATCCGCAACACCGCATCGACCGCCGCCCTCAACGTACAATCTGGCGTACTATCCCATCGTCACGCAATCCAGTGTCAGTACATCAGCAATCCCACAACATGATCAAACGCGGATGGCCGCGAGTGGTGGAGCGGGCGGAAAGTGGGAGGAAGCGGATGGGTCATTAAGGCGGGCAACGGTAGATGTGCGCACGCTCGAGAGCTTGCATACCAGGGACTCTCGTTTCTCGGGTTCGCACATGTATGGTGCCCGTTTCTGAAAATAATCCTGTTGCTCTTACTCGCTGCTTCCCGTTCTGCATCGTTTCAAACGTACCATTCTCTCTACGCTATTGTCCGGTCCCGTCGCACGGTAAGATTGCGCAGACCGACGACATTTGCGAAGAATCATGTTGGCTTTTCGCGATTTAAAGTTTTCTTACATGCGCGAGTGCTTCGACGCAAACATGTTCTGATTGAGAACTACAACAACAATGCATACAGTTCAAGCCGGCTCATCTATTGGACACAGGTATCGAAGTGTGCGTGTATGGAATCAGGGTGTGGGTGTGAGACATTGATAAACAGTGCACGGCGAACTCCATGAAGTACACGATGACACTACGAGCTTAGTGCACCTCGGAGTCGGAGTCGGAATTAAGTGACGATGCAACAGACACATTTTTCGCAGCATACTCCAAAAGCAAACGTACAGTGTCTTTGCTCCCGGCCCAAAGACCCTCTTTGGCAACGTGCAATGGAGTCTTGGCATCGTTATCCTCCTCGTCGACGAGGGCTCCGCGCTCGAGCAGGACCCGGCAAACCTCGACAAGCCCCCACTCGGCAGCTCGGTGCAACGCGGTCTGCCCTCGCTTATTACGCGTGCGGCATCGAAGGGCGCCGGAGTTGGACCCATCTGCCGCAGGGTGTTGCAAAAGAAGGCGCACAATGTCCAAGTTCAAGTTCCCAGAATATGCGGCATTATGCAAGGGAGTATTGCCGTCGTTATCGGCATCGTCGACGAGGGCTCCGTGCTCGAGCAGGACACGGCAAACCTTGGCACGTCCCCAGCTTGCAGCGCTATGTAACGCGGTCTGCCCTTGCTTATTACGTGTGCGGCATCGAAAGGCGGCAGCGTTGGACCCATCTGCCGCGGGGTGTTGCAAAAGAAGGCGGACAGTTTCCAAGTTCCCAAGTTGTGTGGCATTATACAAAGGAGTGTTGCCGTCGTTATCGGCAGCGTCGACGAGGGCTCCGTGCTCGAGCAGGACACGGCAAACCTCGACATGTCCTGAATTTACAGCTATATGCAATGCAGTCTTTCCATTCCTATCGCGAGTATCAACAAGATTGGCCAAGTCGAGCCGTGAACGGTCCAGCATTCTCTCGACATGGCGAGAAAGGCCGAGCCTAGCGGCGCAATGAAAAGCAGTGTCATTGCATTGTTTTACAGATTCAAATCGGACACCCGCCCAGCGTGCAAATGCTGTAGAGTCCATACGAAGAAACAAGTCCAGGAGCTCGCTGAGAGCATCCTCGTTGTGAGGCGATGCATGAAAGTCCCAGTATCTATCGGCATATGCCCGTAAGTCCAAAAGCATGCCGTCTACAACGAGCACCGAAAGGGATATCTTCGCGAGTGTGAGGTGGGCAGAGGATTCATCGAAGCTGTAAGGATATGCAGGAGAAGAGGTGGCTCGTCGGAGCGTTGTGGAAGTAAGATACTCCTTGACAGAGCGATGGATGAACTGAACAAACTTGCCCCCTTTACCATCCAAAATGATCTCAAGAAGGCGGGGGCATGTCCGAAGTATAATCATCTCTGGATCCTCAGTTTGCATGTCTGGTGTGAAAGCCACGCGTAGAGGCAGAGAATCGAAGTCCATAGAGAGAATTGTGGCAACCGCTGCTGTGGATAGCGGGCCTGCAAATCCAACACAT
>KV424963.1:0-12107 GCA_001632445.1 Peniophora sp. CONT | reverse complement strand
AGCACATGGCATGTGAGATGATGGGAAACCAAACTCATGGACCCATCAATTGATCACATCCCCTTGATCTGCATCAATGGCCATGTAACTGGATCAACAGGCCTTTAATTAACAACACTAACAACCAAAATACACTGCAAGACAGCCGTTCACGGTTTTTAACTGTTCAAGCTTCGTCACCGGAGACCACCGTACCTCCACGCTTTTTCAGAGGTCAAGCTCATGCTATGGAAAGCGGCGACGCCATCCACGGCAGCCAGTAGCGCGATCCGTGGCCGACCCACCTTCCGATTGCAGCACATTCTTCACATGGTTACCTCGCCACAGATGCTGCTCATCGTCGCGCAATCACCTTACAATACAAGATCCACATACCTTGCTGAGTACTTAGCACAATAAAGTATAACAGACTGGTGTCCAATATAAAATGATCCAAAGGATCAATCAAATATATTACTCTATCTCGTGGTGGGAGTGAAAACTATCAAAGGAATCAAGCCATAAACGAACAACGGCTCCGACAGTCTCTACAACGACTACGACGAGGCTGTGTATACAGGGTAGCAAGAAAAATGTCCGAAATGAGCAGCCTAGTCAAGCCAGGTCTGCGGAGCATTACCAGGGAACTCGGGCTTGCCGCCGTCCTTGTCCTCGTCAAGGGCATCGAGGCCAAGGTTTGCCTGTGGGGCGAAACCCTATACCGCAATCGGAGGTGGCAGGGCCAGAGTATCAGCCGCCGGCGCGGGAAGGGCAGGTGCAGCCAGCTCGCCTAGGGCCGCAGTGAGAGTGTCGACAGGCGGCGGGAAGGCCGATAACTCTTGGAGAGCAACTGTTACGAGTCATCCCTGACTTGTTGATTTACTAGGTACCCCGGGGAGCCGTGCCTGAAAAAAAACGCCCGATTCGGAGATTAGTTCTCACGCCTCTCGCGTGCTGTGGATTCTCATTATCTTTCTGATTTTCGTGTTTCTTTTGCCATTTCAGCTCTTCTGGTCCCTTCACGTATACCGTACGGCAACCTGCAATGAGTTATCATACGTGGTGTTGCCTCGTTCTTTCTGTCTGTTCTCTATTTTATGTTTTCTGCAGTCTGAATTCCTAGTTATCTAGACCCTTGCCTCATGTTTGCGTGCGTCTGTTTTTTGTGGTACTGTTGTTCAACACGGGCTTTCTGCGTGCTTGTGCTTGTGAAGTCTGGCTATTGGCACTGACTGCGTGTGCGTGCAAGTGCGCTGGCTTTTCTCGAGTCGCGGATACGGCCTCGGGCAGCAACCATTTTGCTGATTGATGCCGAGGCCCTCGGCCTCGGCCTTGTCACTTATAATGTGCGGGTCCCTGTACCAGGCTTCACGTACACAACTTCCCCGCCGGCCATGTCCCTCAACTTTTCGAAGCATCAAGTCCTCGCTGATCAGTGGTCAGGGCTTTCTGTCGACGTCTTGCAGTGAACACCGCTCATGATCTGTGTCTAGTGTTGCGTCTGATCCCGTCGTCCGCACGGTGGACGCCCTGGGTCGCAGCGTCAAACGCCGCGTGGGGAAAGTCGGGTCCCTGTGAGTTGACCTTGCTCCTGAACGTCTGACGCATTGGGTTCTGAAGGTTCTTCTGAAGGGTGATGTTGGAACCTAGCCCTGAGGCTAACGTCCTCGGGGACGAGGTATGGTTCGGCGTTTTGACGTGGGTCCAGCCGCAGAAAGAGGTGGCACAAGGCAAGACGCGGCTTGTGAGTGGTAATTTGACTGCTTCTGTACTTTTTTTATCTTCGTTGCAGTGCGAGGTCTTCTGGGTGTATACGAAGGCACACATACTGGCTTTAGTCGCCAACGGGGACATCGTGGCCACCCCCGAGTAGGTCCCATTGCGCGTGCCATTTTATTACTCTGAACGCTCTTTTTTAGGTTAAAGAAAGAGCTTCGCAGATTGTCGTCCGAAAGGGCGTGGATCACCAATCACTACTCGGACAAGCCGTTGGGGTCTATTCTTAGTGAGGATTTGTTTACCCAGTTGACGCGCTTCATCTGATCTCGTTTCGTTAGCTGTGCCGACTTACGAGGAGACGTGTCAGCGTATCAAGCTGTCGACCAGGAAGTTCATAGAGCTCGACACTTCCACTGGCTCTTGCGAGTTCACTTCAGTGGGAGAGTAGTACCTGTATCTAGCTCGTTTGTCTTCCGTGACGTGTCACAAGTCACCGAGCCACACTTGTTACGTGCGTGCTCTATATCGGCGCTCGATGTGATCTCCTCTCTCGTTCTTGTACGATCAGTACTACGTCGGCATACTCGGGTAGGTCTTCTTCTGTCTTCTTCTTGGGCGCCGCATTTTCTCGGTCTTCGTTTGTGTGGAACTGTTTTGGTTGATAGTCGTCGCTTCATCGAGGAGCGCAATCATCGTTTCTAGGTGCACTTACTGGTTTTGCCGGTTATAGTTCGTGAGCATCGTATATTGCAAGTATACATTCGTGTTATTTACGCTAACAACTTATGCAAATGCCTCTCTTAAACCTCTGGCGAGGGCGAGCGTCGAGCGAGTTCCAGCCTGCAGGTAAGAGGCGGCTTTCTGTATGTAACAATGACTGATGGGTCAAACTTGAGTTCATTGAACTCATCTCTCGTCAGCACCGCTGCTTCGTGTTAGTTTGGTCTGTGTTGCGCGGGATCGTGTATTTGCTCTTACCTTCGATGGTGCCGGCGTCAATGGTGTCGTACGTGTTGTTCAGGTAGAGGGCGTGGTCCGGGATCTGATTCAATGCCCAGTCGTTCTTGAGTCTGTTAATTCAGGTGCAAATCAGAAACAGTTCCGCTGACGTGAGATGAGCGGGCGTACTCTTCTTTATTCTTGATGACATTGTAGTCCGTCGTGAGGGCCTTCAGGTAGCACACGGATGTGAACCACAAGGCGGGCACTTTCTTGTTGTCGGCGCGTGCGCCGGCTATCACCAGAGCGTACCAAAAGTCTTCGTCGGCGATGTTTTGTTCGTGATTCGGTCGAATAGCTATCCTGTTGCGTGCGGGCGTCAGTGTATTCCGTTAGTACAGTGCATGTGCAACAGATACACTTACACGTTTCCTTCCGACACGAATCTCCCCTCCACTTTGTTACCGAAGACGTCGGTTTTCAGGCAAAGTGGCTTTCCTCCGGGTCCCCTGTGAGCTTCGTGAGTATGTGCTACCGGTTGAGCGCCGCGTCGCGCGTAGGTTGTAGTGGAGAACCGATCCCATTAAAGTTTGAGACTTACGGTATGAAGTGATGGAGTGTTCACGTACGGTAACACGTGTGAGTGATTGTGACTGGTAGTCACACAACGCGTACGGCAGCAAAGTGAGGACGACGCGACTCTTTCTCAACCGCCATCATCTTTCGTAGTCTGGGCTCCCTTTCCTCGATTTCTTTTGTTCTTTACCTGTCCGCTCCCTCGTCATGTCTGGTGCCTCGTCTTCGTCCTCCCGCCTTTCCGCGGCTCCTTCTGCTGATCTCTCTGTGTCTAAGCAGGACATCACCGTCGTTGTCCCGTACCAGCAGCGCAAAGGCTACAGCGAAGATCATGTATTTAACAACCCGATCATCGAAGAGTTTGTTCGTGTCAAACGTACCGAGCGCGTTGAGGTGTGGCGCCCTCTCAGCCGCACGTTCGCGAGGCTCCCCTTCAAATCGAGCGTGTTGCATTCTCCTCTGAGGTTGGAGGTGGCGTTGAAGGCTCTGATCGGGGACGACGAAGAGGCGCAAAAAGAGCACGGGACTGTTATTGTGCGCATTTATCTCTCCGCGTGTCAATGTGTGCTAATCGTTTGGTAGGGATACGCGGGAGTGGTATCGGGTTGGGAGCAAACACTGTTTTGCTCTGATAGCCTCGGTCACAAGGAGTGCAGGATAACGGCGCGTAAACTGTTCTTGGTGCCCAATGACCAAGTCATGCACCATCCGTTGAATTTGCTTGGGCAAGGCGCCCATTTTGCGACTGTCAATTCAGCCACTGCGTGTCGTTGGGTCTCGATGTTCGCTACATTTGCTGCTCTTGATTTCGTTGTCAGCCACATGTTTCCGTATTCGGTGCCTCCCCCCAGAAACCTGTCTCCTGAAGAGGTTTCTTATTCCGTTGTTCCTTTGCCTCACGACGCCGTTCAGGTATGTACCGGTTACTTCCTGTCGTCTGTTATCTCACGTGCAGCCAGTCGTACAAGCTTTTAATTGGCGAATGGCCTACTGCGGTCGCAAACTGGGTAGCGGGCATGACATCGAGGAAGGAGAGCGGCGGTCACAAGGGCATCTTCGATATGTTCTCTTGGAGACACAGTAACGCCGTCGAGGGTATCGCTGCTTGCAACATTGGAGTAGCGGTTATGTGCATGCAGCATGTTCTTCAGGTGAGTGGTGACAAATACAGGGTGTCTCTTCTATCACTGAACTCCGTTGTCAGACGGCAAACAGTTCTCAATCCGATCATGTTCTGCAAGATATGCATTCCGCCCTGCGTGCCAAAGCGAAGGCATGCGGCTATCCTTTGTAGGTTTCACTGGCCTCGTTCCTCAGTGCTATAGCTCATATGTTGCAGACCGCCCGGAATCTTCGACAGCAATTCGAAGGCTATCGAGTCTTCCTTGCCCATGCTGGGTATGATCATGATATCGCCCATGATACTGCTGTGCGGTCGTCCTCTTTGGGGAAGTCAGCCTTTTTTAAAGGCCCACCATATTGTAGCGGTGTGTTTTCTATCTGTACCGATCTAAGTAGCCGTCTGATCCTCTTTTTAGATGTGGCAGCAGCTCGCCAAAATTCCTAGGCCAGAGGCTATCCGATGCATGGAGCAGGACATGAAGGAGGTTTTGGTTCACCTCCTTGTCAAACCGCCTGAATCCGTCGATGGCCCGGCGGTGTTGTTTACCCTTGCCGATCGCTGGCGCGCTAGTGGCATAGAGGAGTTGGATCCGCTCTCCCCGTCAGCTCTGTTCTACAGGAATCTTCTCGTGTCTAATACGACTGTGAAGCTGATGAAGAAGAAGCAGAAGAAGAAGGGTACTGTGGCGGCCATCGGTATGTCACCTTATACTTCCTGTTGCACGCTTTAAGCGCTGTGCTTTCCACATATTTTATCATCCGTCACTCTGGTTTCTCGGCCCTTTCAGTTTCAAGTTGACTTGGTGTCAACTCGTTGTCTGACTGGGTTGTGACCGTTGCGGCCTTTTTTTGCTACCACTTTGCTCGAATTTGGTTGGTTGCGTGTCGTGTATGCTGACTTCTTTTTATCGTTTTTGCAGAGGGTGAACTTGATGGATCTCAGGCGAACGGCAGCAAGGGTTCGATGGGCGAATCTTTGGAGCCTTTCAGCGAGGATGCGGGGTCTGGCAACAGTACGCCAAATGTAGACGACCAGGGTACGATTCGATGCTTGTCTGGTCTACTGTGAGCGTTAATCTTTGCGCAGATCCTGACGTGTTGCAGGACGAGCAGCCGGGTCCTACGGCTGCGGGTCTTGGTACCGGAAAAGAGGTCTCTGACTTGGCTGTTGCGCGTGATGGTGATACCCGCGCTTCTCGGTCTTGGTCTTCTTCCGTCGCTGCCTCTCAAGCGGATCCCAACCGTGATGCTCCTACTGGTCTTGGGACGCCGTCAGAAGACCCTGCGCTCGGCGGCTCTCCTCCTCCCGGTTCACCTTCGGTGGACAGCGATCTGACTGACGTGGACGACGACTTCGTGAAGAAGAGGGGACCCCAATCATCGGGCCAGCGTCCTTCTGGCGAGCTCGCTGGCAATGCGAATGGAGAGCAGGCGATGGATGTTGACGTTGAACTGGGTGCGGCGATCCCTTCTGGAATAGGTTGCGTTCGCGGTACGATCTCGGCTCCCAATCCTGCGGCTGTGCGCTATAATCTTTTTCTTTGAAGTGCTGTTGACTAATGTCAGCGATCTCAGGGCACATTGCCTGGTCAACCAGAGGTTTCGAACGGGAAGAAGCGTAAGTGTGGCGAAGACGATGGACTGAGTGTGAGTGGCTTCGTATTCAACTTTCCGTCCGCGTTTAACTTGGTATCGCAGTCTAAGACGAGCGATATCCCGGGAAAGGGTGTATCATCGGACAAGGGTTCTGATCAGGACTCCGAGCAGCCTCCAAAGAAACCTCGCAAGCCCAAGGCGCCTCGTACCCCGAAGAACCCTAGCAAGCTGCGGGGTACGGCGCCTAAAGACTCGAAGGCGGGCAGTGTTCTAAAGAGCAAGTGGGCCGGAGCGTCGGGCACGACCCGAGCTTCCCCGGATAAGGTGCCGGGCTGGTCTAAGACTTTTTTGCATGACACAAAGCCGCTTGCCTCGGGCTCTCTCCCTCGTTCGTCTTCTGCTGCTCCCGCTAAGCCTTCTCTCGTGTTGGACGAGCGCGTCCTGCGCGCTTCTGAGCGTATCTCGGAGGACTGGACTTACCGAGATCTCACTGAGGATGTCCCTTTTGTCGTTTGAAGTGCTGTTCCTCATCCGCCCAAGCTTCAGGGTGTCCGCGAATCCGCTAAGCCCATCATCAATCCAGATGCGGCTATCAAGGTTTTTTCTGTCCCGTTTCTTGCTCGTGTTAGCTGCTTACGTTCCTTTCTAGGTTACTGCGATGGGTCGCTTTGCGCGGGAGACAGAACTCAAGCTCACGAATTCGGACGTGACGTTATCGCCGCATAGTCAAGGGGCCATTCGATCTAGCATTGAATATGAGGTCGAGCTCGGTGTCGATGGCGATGGCGATGCCGTTCTTCTCTCCGACGAGGAGCGCAATGAGAGAGGTCTTCGTGAGCGAAAGATGCTGTTGTACGACGTGAAGATCGCTCTTCCTAAGACTGTTGTAAGTACCCCGGCCCATTCTCATGTTCTATACGCTCATGTCTCTCAACACTTTCTCTTCAACAGGTCAAGTGCGGTACGCGCATCATCGACAAGATCGCCGCCGACTTCAACGCTATTTCGCTCAACATGGACCGCGACACGTCCTGGATTGACCGGTACTCGCTTGATGCATGGAACGCGGTGGAGCTGGCTCAGATCGAGCGGAACATGAGTCAAGGTGAGAACGTACACCCCGCCGTCAAATGGGGAACCCCGGGAGAGAACGATCCCTTGAATATTGATTACGACAACGACCCCAACTTCGTTTGGAAGGACGTGGATAAAAAAACCCGGGATACAAAGACCACCGGAAAGGACGCGACAACTCAGGAAAGAAGTAAGAAGGTCGCAAAAGTCGCAAGCGGAAAGAAGCGCAAAGCAGACACCTTGGACGCGGATCTGCAAACCCGAGCAGACATCATTCGTCCGGCAAAGAAGCAAAGGATGAGACCCAAACAGCTGATTCGAGGTTTACGCTGGCAACGGCAAACACAGACGTGTGCTTATGACAGTCTACTATCGATATTGTCAAACGTGTACTGGCATAACACTCATAAGTGGGGAGAAAAGATGTCCGGAGTCAACCTGCTACTAGGAAAGCTGGTAGCACGATGGGCTTTATCATTGCAGATGGCGTCGTTTGAGCACGCCGAAGACGCTAGAGACTCCCTACAAAAAGAACTTAATGTCCGAGACCCCGTGTCCTTCCCTGTGAACGGGCAATTTACGGACATCGCGCAGCTTATAACATGTCTGCTGGAAGATGCGAGCGGTAATAGAATACGCTACACGCGGCAATGTATGTCGTGCGATACGACAGACACCCCCATCTTCCGCAGCCCAACATGGAACCTTCCCGTGCAGCCTTCGCCACGTCTGCTGTCAGCGAAGATTAAGCATAGGTTCAGCAGAATATCAGGCAAGACGTGCAAAGCGTGCGGGGCCAAGAAAGTAAAGGAAGAATACACGCTTAACCATCACGACCCTCCGCCGTTCAGAGCTCTGGGTTTGGAAGATAGAAGAGGGTTGGGCGAAGGCGCGTGCCAGCCTAAACTTACGGCCACAGTGACCATCGGAGACAAGAGCAGTAAGATTACATACAAGCTTAGAGGACTTGTATACTGGAACGGTTCCCATTTCACCTGCAGGATGATAGGGAAAGCAGGAGAAGTCTATTACAACGACGGGATGGTGTCAGGGGCAACATTGATTCAAGAAGGCCCCCTTTCCAAGATACCTGATCTTTACAATGTGAATGGTTCACAGCTTACCTACTTGATACTCAGCCTGCTTTGAGCAAAGGCCGTCGGAAGGAAACTGTACGGTTCTCGCGACGGATGTGGCTCGTCCCCGGGTTTCGGGCCGAAGGCGCGTCGGGCGCCTGAGCGCCCGCCGGTTCGTGGGAAAATGTCGCCACATCAATGCCACCAAACCATCCGGATTTACCCGACGAGCAGAATAAGTGTTCCCCACGTACCACGTTCACGTAGGATATCGCTATGGGCCATAATATAACTACACTACCGTGTAGAGGGCCTGCCGCCAAAAATGTTGTGCTTGTCGCGTTTGCCTCAGGCACTTACTCAGGCGATGCCGTCAACCTCGGCTTTCTAGCTGCCCTTATAGCATCTGTTTCGTTGCAAATCTGACAACCCGCTCTTCCATCAATGGTCCTCAACATCCTTGACATCGAGCTGATTAGGCGTCGGTGGTATGTGTCTGACGACATCTGCATGAGCCCAGAGACCGATACGACCTTTCAGCCGGAGTTCCGGCGCCATTGGATTTCGCGCGGATGCTGAAGACAAGCGACTGTTCGGTATTCGCATATGCAATATAGGCTCCGTGTACGTGCAACCTTCGTGTATAACCACTCCGCTTATATTATGGTGTTCAATTAAAGTGTCGTGATGAAGACTAACGGTGAACATGCTGGCTAGATCGGGGTATTAACCTGGGTGCAGCCAAAAGAAGACGTCGTGCACGGTGATAAACGCATGGTGCGTTACCTGAGGCCGTAGGTTCAACCCCGCTGATTCTTTCAAGTGCGAGATATGGTGGATATACACAAAGGCTAATCTCCTTGAGTCGGTCAAATTGGAGGAGCTGGACGCCACCCGCGAGTAAGAGTGCGGACCATTTAAACTACGTGACCGGCTGACGTACCTGAAGGTTAATGTACTACCTTGAGTACCTACCCAACAAGCAAGTGTGGTTCACCAATCACTTTGCATGTGTCCCCGTCAGCTCTGTGCAGAGTACGTGCGTGTTTACCGCGACGAGGCGATGCTAACGAAGAATACAGCGGCCCTAACAGCGCTGGAGGCTGCAACCCGGATCAAGTTCTCTAGAAAGACCGCCCTTTTACTTGAGATGCCGAAACGCAGAGTACAGTTCGTGAAGATCGAGGATGCTGGGTGGTAGATCCGATGCGCACGTATGGTACACGGTGCCGGTTAATGCGCCGGCATTAGAATACTTTGAAAAATAACTCGGCTTGATGTGGCAAAAAAATCGCACACAGTGCTGTCAACAGAAGAGAGGTAAAAAGAAAGTGACCTCAAGGATAGTGGTCGGAAAGAGGATCAAACTCTCTCAATTGGGCATGGCGTGACGTTCTAGGTGGCCACGATGCCGCTGTAACATGACCAGAAGATAAGACCCCGACCCGCTTTTTGATGCGATGAGGTTCGCTCTCAAAGACAGAAAGGTCGTACTGATCCTAATATGCTGCGGTGCCACGAGAAGTGACATCAGTTGCTCGGGCTTCCGTTGGACGTGAGAAAGTTTCGCCACATAAACATGGTATGCCTCCCCTTGTTCGCGAAAGTCAGTCTAGCCAGTCTCACTTACCGCGTACGGGGATTCCAATCACGTCGGACGAAACAAACTTGTACCGGAACCACAGCCTCGCGGCCACGAAACAGATCCGATACATCGCCGCTTGATTTGCTTACTTGCCTCAGCCTCTTATTCAGGTGATGCCGTTAAGCCTTGTCCCTCCGGCTTCCTTTATAGGGTGTGGTCTGTTGCGGAACTGGTTGCGGACACTCCCATCGATGGTGCTTAACATCGCCGACCTCGAGATAATTCGGTGTTGATGGTACATATGCAGTAACCGTACTGTCAGTATGCCTTACCTATGTTACTTAGCTGTGGCTCTGGCGCCATCGGTTTTCAGGTAGATGCTGAAGGCGAGAAGCTATTTGGCGTTCGTGTATGCGAGCTAGGCTCTATGTACGTACAGCCATTGTGGATAGCTGCTTCGCTAACATTGCCCTGATGAAATGCAGTGTCACGATGAAACCTAGCCCCTATCTAGCTAACTGGATTGGTGTACTCACCTGGGTGCAACCAAAAGACGATGTCAAACACGGCGACGAGCAAATGGTAGGTCTCCAGACACTATATGCCAGACGTTTCTCAAAACATGAAAGTGCACGGTATGTTGCATATACTCCAGAGACAATGTCATGGAAATGCTGGAGCTGAAAGAGCTTGACCACACACCCGAGTAAGAATTCTGACTGCCAATGTGTATGTAAACTAATATGTTACACGTGCAGGTTGTCAGCGTATTTTGAACGTATCCCCGGAATCAAGGCATGGTTCACTAATCACTCTGTCGACATGCCCGTGAGCGCCATACAGAGTACACGTGCATCTATCATGATAGGGAAATGCTAACTTTAATTGCAGCTGGCCTCACGGCATCTGAGGCTGCTACCCACATCAATTTGTCCAGGACAACATGCATTATGGTCGACTTAGCAGAACGTGCAGTCGAGTTTTGGGATATAAAGGACGCTAGCTGGTAGATTAAACACCAATCTAAGTTCTGGGGGAAGATATACGAACCGATGCTCGCAAATTTTGATGTACCCGTAGAGGGTAAACTAGAAGTAAGCACACAATGCCACCTCGACATACATGTCGAATGGTCGAAAAAAAGAGAGTCAGGGATGACTCGTTTCTGCCTGCTTGCCGGCCCACTTCTACGATCGGCGCGGGCCATGTCGCGAGGTCCTCGACGATGCGCGCGTGCGCCCAGCTAGACAAATCAGATCAGATAAGAAGAAAAACAAATCTCAAGGCTACTTACTTGCGCCAGCCTGGACTGTTGTGGTCCGATCCCCACATGTCGACATTGTGCTTGATGTCGCTGGTGATCGTCCTCCAGAATGCCGTATCCTTGGTGCTCTGAGGTGCCGGATTCATGATGAGGTGATGAGCGACGAGACACTGAGATATGTATTAGAAATGTGATGTATAAAGTCAAGATATCGTACTCACGCAATGCGCGAAGTGCCCTTGCACGAGTTCAGAGCGCTTAGCAGTCTCCCTATCGCCGATGACCATGGCGTCGACCGACTAGATTGTGTGGGCGGGCAGCGAGACCGGTGGCACGTTGACGACCCCTCCGACAGACCTATAAGTCTGAGGCGGCAAATTAATATCGAAGAAGTGCGGACTAGATAAGTGAATAAACGTACACACTTGCGATAGGAGCTCTTTAAGTTACGGATCTGGCCACGCAAGTAGCCAATGATAGCGTTCTGAGCGGCCTCAGAAGTGGCAAACTCGGCACAGTCTATCTCTCCGCCCTGAGTACGCAGATAATCCTACAGAAACAAGTCAGGCCTGCTATGTAGACAAATATAAAACACGGCTGACCTCGAGGCGCGTGAGGAGATACCCACTTGCGTAAGAGGCGAGAGGGTGGGCAAGGTAGTGAGAGACGACTGAACGGAGCTTAGCCTGTGAACCTTGTTAGCACAAACACACACTGAAGAGCGGATGGGTATGGACCTCGCGACGACGATCCAGATAGAAGATCTGCGTGACCTGCTGAACGACCTCATGCTGAGTATGAGAGACATGATCAATCTTCCTGCGCTGGCTGGAGAGCTCGGCGGCAGTGCTGAGCCCGAGTGCGAAGAGACGTGCCAGCTGCTCCGGCTCTGTATCCTGTTGCAAGCCAAATTAGTAAGAAGCAAGTAGGGCAGAACAAAGAGAAAGCTTACCGGCCAATTTCGCCGCGGGCCCTAGTGACGTGTGACATGCACTGATTTTGCCGCTGCCGCGAGCCCTTGTGAAGCGTGATGCGGCGAACCGTTCGAAATGGTACAGTATTGAGCCAGGGGCACGGCTTTGATGGCAATCAAGGGTCATTGATTGATTGATTGACCCAGCCATTTGGATGGTGATGCCACATGGCAGCATGTGCATCTCCCATCAATGCCATCAAT
>KV424962.1:0-12151 GCA_001632445.1 Peniophora sp. CONT | reverse complement strand
AGATCGGGACACGGACCTCCAAAGGGTCTGGCCAAATTAGGCAAGACCCCCAGTGCTCAGGGTCGCGAGAGGTCTTTTTCCTTCTTTCGCGTCGTCTTCTTCACCAGCACTCGAATTTGAGGCTTTCGAGCGCAACAAAATATCCCAGACATTGGCTGGACGTACTGCTATCATCTTCGCGCTGAATCTAGAGCAGAACGCCAGAAGAAAGGCGTATGTAAATACATTGCCTAAAATCATCGACACGCGAGCGCACGCGAGCGAAATGAGCGCGATGATGTGGACAACGAGATGACAGCAAGAGACGTGATAGACAAACAGGTCCTTGACAATCTGACACCAGGGGCATGCCATATAAGGCAAGCACTGGGTCCTCCCGAAAAGGCAAGTACTGGGTCGTGAGAGCAAACGGCGACCTCGACTTGTTGAGGTTGATGTCGGCCGACTTTTTAGCGCACACCTCTTGCATCCATTCACGACTTCCTCCCGACTCTGATGGTCCTACTACGGCTTGCATCAAGCAATGAACCTCACAATGGGACCTTCAGCACCGCAATCGTGTCCTGTTGACGCTTTAACGATTGATTCATGCGTCCTCTGACCGGATATCGACCAATCATCGATGGCGACGACGAGCGGCAAACAGGCTGTGCACCCCCTGAACGTCGGTGTACCTGCACGCCTTCGCACCGCTTGATCTGGCTGGCTTACTACCTCCCATCACATCTTTGATCAACGTTGTTGGTTGACTGCCGGTCCACCCTTGTTATGACGCCCTACAGAAGCCCCCTCGCTTGACGTGGGTGCTTTCCGGCGGACATCTATTGCGCACTGCCTGCATCTGTCAAGAGGAGGCAGAGTGCGCCTCCTTTCAGTCGACGGTGTTATGATCTGGATAATTCTTGATTGCAATCGCTTACAAAGAGCTGGCGTGTTTGATGAACCTCCTGAAATTGTATGCAACGGAAATCGTCGGGGACGGGCTGGCACCGCCATCGCGCGCGGGTATCGCTGCTTGGGGTGGGCCCACGTTATTTACATCAATCTCAGACTGCTGCGTCCTGTCACCTCCCTCCACCATCCATATATACCCTCTTCCTTTCTTCCCGTCACTTTCGACGCCGTTTCTCTTCGTTCTTCCCGGCTTCGGTCGCCATTCTTTTGTTTCCCTTCTTTCTTTGCTTTTGGCCCGGTTCATTCAACGATAGTTCTCGACGTCTGAAGGTGCGTCGGACCCTTGCAATTCCTATGTTGCAGAATGCTGACAATGCCAATAGCTCAAGCGTTCACTGGCCTTGCATAACATTCTATCATACGAATAATATTTCATGACTTCCTCTCTTGCTCGTCCGACAATCGTTCTGTCTCGTTCACCGCCTCCAATGCGTGGTCCTCGTCCTCTTCCAGCTCGTCCCATAAAGACGTCTGCGCCCGCGCAACCCGCGCCTGTCGCTGAACAAGTCGATCAGTCAAATCAGCAGCTCAAAATCACCAAGCCTAAGCGCGCAACATACATTCGTCAATGGGTACACGACGTGCAACCAGGCAGCCCTCTTGCACCCAGCCCCAATGCCGAGCATCTTCACGATCCTCTGCTCTCCGCTGGCACGCATGACTTTGCACGCCGTCTGATGTCGTTTGCTCAAGGGGCGTGCTCCCCGACTTCGAACAACATTGCTCGCATCATCACGGCCCCAATGGCAACGGGACTGGTCCCTCTCAAGAAGCCCATCTCGAAGACCGCACGTTTGGAAGTGCGCTCGCCATCTGTCGCATCACCCAGCACCGGTCGATACAACATATCCGCTTCAGGCCGTCGAACGCGCGCACAGCCTTCGCTCAGGCGTACCATCACACGTCAACAGTCCAGGCGCGGGGCTTCCGGGCGCGCTCAGAACCGCAGGCCCAGGGATCAGCGCTCTAAACGTGCTTCGCGTATGTTGCTTACGCTCGCTGATGGCGGTGTCGACGAGGCAAATGTTCGGCGGTTGACCATGCGGCTCAGCCGCCAGGTTTCCGTCGCGAACCGCCCGGCGGCAAGGGTTGCTGCTCCTCAGCCACCGAGTCGTGAGGTATTCCTCGACGACGACGAGTGGGAGTTTGCTCCGCTCTTGTTAGTTGACAGCACCGGCGCTGATGACGGAGAGTGGGTGGACTTCGACGGCCCCGCAACGGCGGCCTTCCCTGACACCGCTGCCGCACTGCAGCCTGGGAGCGCGTTCACGATGCAGTCACAGACTGAGAGCGCGTCTGCGTACTCGCACGAGTCCGATCTCGTCTCGCCGTATGTGCTCCCGCAACCGCATGACGAGCGTAGTTTGGGCCGTGCTACGCCCCCTCCGCTCCCGGACAGCGCCAACACCGGGTCCGCCAGCACCACACCGGGCCTGTCTCTGCTCGCCATCCCTGCGCGCTCGCAGCGCAAGGCAGCGCACCTTCGTAAAGCATCATATGTGACAGAGCTTGAGGCGTTCACAATCCCCAAGACGCCTGTCTCTCCCGGTGTAGCACCGGTTCTGCCCACACCCAAGGGGCCCGCTCGTCGTCGCCCCGCGCCTCTCAACATCCCTGAGCCGCCGACTGCCGCACGCTTTTCGACGTCGTCGCCACTTGACTTGCAGCTTGTACGCGCAGCGTTCATCGCCCAATCGTACAACCCGCGCCGTTCGGGTGATGTGGGCGCGGTCCCGCGCCGCCTCCCTACTCCCGAAGCTGATAAGAAGGTTGCGGCGGGAGGCCAGCTTGGTGCACGCGTCAACATCGCTGGTGGAATGAAGAGCATGGTCACGGCTCTGAAAAGCTCGCGCAATGGCAACACACCTCGTCGCGAGTGGATCTGAACGCCTTGGGGAAACCGGGTCATGACTTATTACGAGACTGGATGACTTTTACGATCAGGATATGGGTTTCGTTTTGGGATGGAATACATAGGACGGATCCTGTGCGCTTTTAACCCGCTTTTATTTAAAATATCTATCATCTCGAGTGTCTCGTTTATTACTGTTTTTACAATGATACATACTATGGTGGTGAACCGATGTAAACGGAGAGCATGCGCCCATGTCGCTGATAAGGTGAGTGCTTGGTCTATCGAGACCTGTCCCTTCGCAATGTAAGTAGAATGGGGGGTATCCAAGTTACAACTCATCCATAGTCCATCGGAGCAAAAGTACTGGCCATCGTGGGGATCGAACCCAAGACCTTCGCGTTATTAGCACGACGCTCTAACCAACTGAGCTAGACGGCCTTGAGAGTGGCAATTATATTACAATTCTGATGTGACCAAAGGCGTGGGCAAGTTTGGGCGCCTCCATACTGGCGACCATCAACTTGGCGTCGTCCTTCTTCATCTCTTTCATCTGCTCTTTGAGTTGGCGTGGCTGGGCCTCTCGTTTGTTGCTTGTCTTTGGAGTGGTGCTTTTCTTTCTTTTGCCGTCTGAGACGCATTGAAGTGTTTTCTTGACTTCCATTCTTTCTCGTACTATCTCCTCTTCAAACAAAGGCGTCCGGCATGTTTTCCTGGCCTACTCTCCCTCTTTTCTTCTCCATTTATCTCGGGGTGGTCGTAAACGCTGCACCAATTGCTATCTTGGGGCGCTCTGCGAGCACGGCACCAGTCTCCAATGCTTCAATCACGTCTGACTTTGTGCGCCCGGCGCAATTCTCTCGACTAGCATACTGCTCCAATGCAGCTGTTGAGGCGCTCGACTGTGGTGGGCCTTGCGACGACCTTGGCGCAGGCACTGTAAAGACTCTTCTGACTGGCGGCAGTTCGTAAACTTACGTTCCCTGCCACATGTTGTTCACTCACGCCCTCTCATCAATCAAGACGGAGAAGATCTTCCGCGATGTGGGTTGCTATCTTCACTGTTAAAAGCACAATTGAACAAAATGTCACGATATCTAGTCTTCATTGCACAAGATGACAACCTGCAGTCCATCGTTGTAGCTCATCAAGGGACAAACTCCTCGAGCCCGTCAGTGATCTATAACTCACTCTGCCCGTGCTTCGACTCATATGTATCTATCCTTGCGACAGTCTGTCGGTGATCAACGACCTTAAAGCTGACCTTCGCTCTCTCAATACCACACTGTTCCCACAAGCCGGTGGTAGGTCGCTTACCCGTATGTTCTATCAATGAGGCTCATGTACATCCCACGCAGATGACGTGCAAGCGCACGACGGCTTCGCAGATGCACAGGAGCAGACCGCCGATGCGATTCTAGCTGCTGTCCAAGACGGTCTCTCAAGCTCGGGATATAGCAAGGTCTTGGTCACTGGCCACAGTCTTGGTTCGCGTTGCCATGCTATAACGTTTCTGTGCCGGAAACCTGACTGCCTTCGCAGGAGCGGCCATCTCGTCCTTGGATGCGCTCATGCTCAGCATGCGCCTTGATCAGAGCGTCCAGATCACTACCACAACCTTTGGTACACCCAGGGGAGGCAATCAAGCCTTTGCTGATCTCATCGACAGCCGGGTACGTCGGCCTGTGTTTCTTTGCCTCAAAACTGCCGAAGTTGATAACTTGACAAGATTGGCTCTACGTACTCGTTTGTGACGCACGCGAATGATCCAGTTCCTCGCGTTCCCCCTAAGGCTCTCGACTACGTTCACCCAAGTGGCGAAGTCCATATCATCAGCTCTAGCCAGACGATCGCTTGCGTCGGTCAAGAGAATGACGAGTGCTCGGACGGGAACTCCCTCCTCGATCTCAGTGTTGACGATCACCTAGGTAGGACGACTCAGTGGCTCGCTGTATCGTATATCTGTGTTGACGCCAAATGCAACAGGGCCATACTTTGACAACATCTTCATGAGTGCATCCGCATGCCCAGCCTGAAGGCATAGTGCGCCTCATCTCGTATTTATTTATGTTCTTACATGGACGATTCGACGCACTTTCATTTCATCTTGAGCTTGTGCATTTGCCTGGATGGCATATGTGCCGACAGGGTAAGCTGTCCGACTTCGTGTCAGCATGCCTGCAAATGAGTACGTACTCGTGCTTATCGTCTAACGTTATATTCGGGATCCATCCTCGCTGCTGCGCTGGATCCCCTGAAGAGCCGACGCGGCACCTGGATCCTCGGATCGAACTTTAAAGTCGGCGCGGCCGGCGGCTCCATTGCAAATTCTGTCACATCGGAGATCCTGCAGATCTGGTTTACGACGCCATCCTCCCGGTCAGAAGGTCATCCGCGTTTCTAGCGGTAAAAAGTTCATTGTAACCGATATGCGTCTTCCCTGATACGCTCCTGCGGATTCCTACACGCGTTACAGACGGCGGGCCCTGGGCGGACTTATCTTGCTCCGTGGCGGGGTCGGTCTCTATGTATATCGTGCACCAAACACCTGCCTTCGCTCAAGCACCTCTACTCGTTTCTTTCCCGTTGTTCCGCCCCTCCTTTACTTGCCATCATGGGCTACACACTCTCTTTAACCGACATCGCGCTAGCAAGCGCCGGGGTGTGGCTCGTATACAGATTCCTCAAGAAGCCTGCACTCCCATACCCGCCGGGTCCGCCTGGCCTGCCGCTTCTTGGTAATGCGCTCGATATTCCCAAGACCGCTATGCAGCAGTACAAGCAGTTCTCCGAGTGGAACGACAAGTACGGTGCGTAGGGAAGTCCTGGTCATCGTCCCTACACTAATCAAGTCATCCAGGCAACATCATACACTTGAGCGCGCTCGGCCTTCACATTGTAGTCCTCAATGACCAGCAAGCTGCTCGCGACTTGCTTGACAAGCGCTCTGCAAACTACTCGGACCGCCCGACGATGGCGATGGCCGGCGAGCTCTGCGGATGGGATCGCCCTCTGGTCATGCACCACTACGATGATACGTTCAAGGAGTTCCGCCGCTACTTCTTCAAGCTGTTCGGTACTCGCCAGTCCCTTGAGGCGTTCTACCCACTCTTCGAGTCCGAGGGTCATGTTCTGATGCGGCGCATCCTGGCTGCACCAGGAGAGTTCCCGACGCATCTCCGCAAGTACGTGCCTGCGTCCTGATCTTGTTATACGACGCTT
This sequence comes from Peniophora sp. CONT, assembly GCA_001632445.1. Taxonomy (NCBI): domain Eukaryota; kingdom Fungi; phylum Basidiomycota; class Agaricomycetes; order Russulales; family Peniophoraceae; genus Peniophora; species Peniophora sp. CONT. Next base: position 6,123 of record KV424962.1, on the reverse strand, counting down.
GCTAAACTCGGATATATAGGTGTGCGGGCTCCATTATCCTCAAGGTTACATACGGCTACGATGTCAATGCTACTGGTAGTGACCCCGTCGTGGACGTCGTCGACGAGGGTGTGCGTCAGATGGACGACCTCCTGAGCAGTGGGTGGCTTGTCGATCTGATCCCCTGGAGTGCGTACCTGCATTCGAAGCGTTCGGCGTTGACCGTCTAACCCGAGCATTACAGTGAAAAACATCCCCGCCTCTTTCCCAGGCGCAACCTTCCAAAAGATCGCCCAACACTATCGCAAGACCCTGGACACGATGGCGGACCTACCGTACGGAATGGTCAAGGAGAAGATTGTGTGTGCCCTGCCTATGAAATGCCGTCCATCACACTCACAATACTGTCGTATTCAGGCTAGTGGTAGAGCTGAGCCGTGCTTCGTCACGCAACAGCTGGGCGAGAGCGACATTACCCCTGAGAAGGAGGATGTCATCAAGTGGGCGGCGACGTCAATCTACGGTGGTGGAGCGGATACGACCGTCTCAGCCGTGCATACTTTCTTCCTGGCCATGACACTCTACCCGGATGTCCAGGCGAAGGCGCAGGCGGAGATTGACGCGGTCATTGGCCGCGACCGTCTGCCTACTCTTGCAGATCGTCCAGATCTGCCCTATCTTACGGCGCTGATCAACGAGGTTCTTCGCTGGAGCCCCGTGGCGCCGCTCGCCATTCCCCATGCGACTATGCAAGACGACGTTTATCAGGGATACCTCATTCCCAAGGGCTCTCTCGTCATCCCAAATGTCTGGTGGGTCTCGTAAATGTGTTCTCTTTGTTTTCATCCTGAAGAGCGCAGGTTTATGGCAAACAACCCGGAGATCTACAAGAACCCGCGCATCTTCAACCCAGACCGCTTTATCGATACGCCTGGTCATCCTGCTGAGCCTGATCCTCATAATGTCGTATTTGGCTTTGGTCGTCGGTCAGTGATAAAGCTGGATATGACTATTCACCGCTGACTGATCCATAGCATTTGCCCCGGGATCAACCTTGCGGATGCGACAGCATGGTTGGAGATTGCTTTGGCACTCGCCACTCTATCCATCTCTAAAGCTGTCGACGAGAGTGGCAACGAGATTACACCGGAGTACAAGTACACGGAAGAAAACGTCTCGTACGCACACTCCTCCCTTTGCTAATCAGGACGCATTGACTTACCGCATTGTCACAGGCACCCGGTATCCTTCCCTTGCTCAATCAAAGCGCGCGACGCTCGCGCCGAGGCGCTCGTTGCGGCGACTGAGTAAACCCGCTGGGCAAATCTGATCCTGAACTGGAACCTGGTCACTCCTTTTTCTCTCCATAACACACACTATATTTGCTTAGTCGTTATCTCGTCGTGCATTCTGCTCTATTGGTGGAACGTCTTGCTTTGCGCTTTCTAGTTTGGTTTATGAATGCATATCAAATATCCTGCAAGCTGCTGAATGGCACAACAAGATACCCTCGTCACCGGCAAGTACTTGATGACCGGGAAACACGTGAATGTTCCGCAAATAGATAAGTCACGCCACCGTGTCGCGCTTGGCAGTCCGCGTGCTGCCGGGCCGAAAGCAAGCGATCGCAGTTTGCCCTACAACCGCAATGGTGCTTGCTACCTTCAAGCTTTCAGATAACGCTGGACGGGGATGTGCCATCTGCAGGAATGCGTCGGGATCATCAAGATCCCATGCAGATGTCTTACGCATACAGCTCGATATATGGTTCGATTCATGTCAACAGTCTACCGCGGGGATATAGTCAGGACGTCTGTGTTCGCCCGACGCCGTGGATTCTATGAATAACCAGCATGTTGTCTGGGCGCACTATAGAACTCTCGTTGAGTGGTTACCATGATGTGTGGTCCAACGCGAATATAGTACGCAGTTGTGCTGAGTCTCCGCCGCAATTTGGAAAAGTCAATCTGACACCAATTACGGGATCTTCAGTGTTCACCGTCATGAACTTGGTCCTCAGCAGGCCTCAAGCGCGAGGACTTTTATAGTACGCCTTCGCCTGCATTATTCAGAGATACACGCAACGGCATGAGCGCCTCGATTCATAGCCTAAGTAATGGCCGTATCCGACTAGACATAATTATCCATGCGCTCCCATCGACATCCTCCTTGAGATCCTAGACAAAGTCCAGCTTTGGTCGAGCTCTGGCCCAGCTCTCATCGGGTCGTAGAGATCTGAGGATCTGAGGCCTGAGGCCTGAGGATCCGACGCGGACGGGTGTTTGTGCCGACTCGTCATGGTGATATCCGCGCAAGGTGCGCTCAGCGGAACTTTCCTGACAATGACCCTCTCGGTACCGTCGCGCTATCATGCCGTACATCTGTAGAACGCAGCTGGCAGTACAACATCCCCTTCACTTTCCATTGTCGTCGACACAACTTTATGAGCTACGCATACAGAAGTATCTACATGCTGATCAGCGAAAACTACGAGCCAGCGTCTGATCCTCCACGGTACGTGCCTGTACGCTCCGCGATGGGTACGAGACTCACACGCTTCGGATAACAGGGCCACAATCGAGAGTAAAACACGTTTCGTACCCCGACTGTTTTCCGGATCAGGTCCCTCTCCACGCCTCATGCTCCTCGTGTGTCACCCGTGTGCGTCAGACTTACCCCGGGTGTATACAGGCAATATTGCAAAAGCCGCGGTGAGCGGAGTGTAACTCGGTGAGCTCAATATCCGCTTTATGTATGAGGCTAGCAACAAGTAAAAGAAGATAGGAAGACAACGTTGAAACACGCTTATTATCGAGGTCCATACCATATTTGCGTCGCTCGGGCTTAGCCTGGTAAACTCTAAGGGTATTATCTTCTTAGAAGAGCACGATGCTTATCTGAAACGAAGTTCCAGAAGCAGAACTCCGTATCCATTGACGAGAAGCCAAGGTCTCCTTCAATTGCCAATCTTCTACTGGGCAGAAGGCGGGCATCCGAACCACGGACCAGGGCGTGCGCAGAAGATTGACACGCCGCTCAATATTCCGCATATGATGCGTGCGCGGTCGCTTGCTTCTTCCTCAATCACGCAACAGTAGATCGGGGAGTATTTCTCGTACGGATCGGATACGGCGGCCCTTTCCTTGCGAGCCCCCGTTCGTCTTGCGCGCTTGCACCTCTGCTCCTCTCGCCATGCCCGCTACCCTCGACGAGACGTGCGTCGTTCTCCTCCAGGCCCGAGCAAACCGTGATCACTAACCAAGGACTACACAGACTTGGCGCGTTCTACATTGGTGTGGTGGTAGGCGCAGCGTATGTCTTTGACTTACATCCGTATATGCGCGCAAAGTTGACACATGAGTCAGGTTATGGGGAGGTTGGTCAACAAACGTCTCTTGCATGCGGTCCACTCATTAGCGCATCTCGTCAGTGTCCTGCTTGCAGACTTGGATATACTACACTTCGTATCCTGATGATCCAGCGTACATGAAGCTTTTGGTGTGTTCTCTTGCGCTATATTGCATCCGCAAGGCTCAGACAACTGCTCAAGGTGTTCGTCATCTGGGCTCTGGACACATTACACCAAATCTTGGTCTCCCACGGAGGTACGTCCATTATCGATATACGTTGCCCCTTACTCATTTGCGCAGTGTACATCTACCTTATCACCAACTTCGCTAACCTTGCGATTCTCAACACGGTCGTATGGAGTGTACTCGCCGAGGTCGTAGTCAATGTGCGTCTACCTCTTAAGGCCGTTTTTGAATACAGCTAATCCATAATTCAGGCTCTCACGTCGTTCATGGTTCAACTGTGAGTTTCGGGCGACTATGCGGTAGATGGAGCTCATTGTAAACTTACAGGTTCCTGATCTATCGTGTCTACAAACGTAAGCGTTCGCCATCACTAGTATGGCCGGCATCGGTACTTACATATTGCAGTGAGCCAGAAGAACTTGTTCTTCACTCTCCCATGCATTTGTCTAAGCCTAGCGCAGTTCAGTGCGTACCCTTCAGCTTCCTTTGTCCTTGTTACATCTGGCTCACCGTTGAATAGTCGGTTTCATGGTGTACTCCGGCAAAGCGTGGGTACACGCACGCTCACGAGTATTTGGTATCTCTGACAGACATGCAGTTACGCGGGCAACTTCACGACGTTCGGACAGGTCTTGACGCTGAAGGTGATCCCGGTCCCATCGACGTCTTTGCATCACGCTCAATACGCCTTCAGAACCTGGACATCTCCCTCAATGTCCTGACAGCAGCTACCGATGTCGCCATCGCCGCTGCGCTGACATATCTCCTTCACAAGTAGGCCAACGCTTACCCCTCTCGCCTGCATTACGTTGATCATATTATTCCAGGTCTCGCACAGGCTTCCGCAAGACGGACACTATCGTCAAAAGCGAGTACATCAGGCTTCTATGTCATCCTCTAGGTCTAACCGTTGTTGTGACAGAGCTCATTATCTTCGTCGTCAACACGGGCCTGTTGACATCGATCAACGCGCTGTGCTCACTCATCACCTACTCGGCGCGCCCCGACACATTCCTTTACAGTGCGTGTCCCGCTTCTTCCTTTGTCCGCAGATACTGACATTCAGCACCAGTCTGCTTCTTCTTCATCATGAGTCGCTGTACGTGCATGTGTTTTACCCTCCAGAACAGTGTTAACACAGTCTTCTAGTGTATGCCAACTCCTTACTGGCAACGCTTAACGCTCGCCGAGGGATCTCCGAGCAATCCCGGAACGACTCCCACTCTCTCCAGAGCATCCCGATGAATGCCGGCAACCGTACGGCCAACCTGAGCAGCGTACGTTGCGTCTCTGTGGAGTTGCGATTACAAAGTACTGACTTGATTTTTACAGTTCGCACCCGGAACGCAGAGCAACAACGCCGTGGCAGTGAAGGTCGACACGACTCTCGAGTTTGCGCGGGACGGTGACTATGCCGAGGTGCGTTCTTGAAGTTTGACTTGACTTCGATGGCTTCGGGCTGACGCGAATGTCGTATAGCGCGCTGAAGAGCAGAAGTTCCAGTACTAGACGTTACTCGTCTGGATTTGTCCTTCCGCACACCGCCGGGGGGCTGGATCCTTGAACTCGCGGGATCGTTGCGATTGTTGCACACTGTTGGAATTCGCATACTCTACTTTGTCACTTGTTGAATTAATAGTACACCTTGTCACCTTGCCAGAGCGTGAAGAGGTTTGAATCGTGTTGCCAGGGCTCGTCTTTTAGGCCAAATTCAGGGTGGAATTAATTGTAATTACATGGGAAGTAAGGCGAGCCGCGCGCCTGAATGTCTGCGAACCCTAACCCTAACCGGCATCGTCGGTACGCCAGGTCGCGCGACGGTGTCAGCTTGTGCTAGGTGATATGCACGCGAGTCCCCGACGTCCTGTACGCTATGTGCGTAGTCAAACTTTCCAGTGGAGATGACGATCCTACCGCATTGCTTCGCTCTGTTCGCCTGCTGGCGTCTCTTGTGGTGAGAGCAAGACGTGCAAGGGTTATGTCCAGTAGCAAAGTGGGGCATGTTTCTCGAGGTCTTCTTGAACAGAGGCTATGAATGCGGCAGAACTATAGGGGATCCCAAGGAAAAGCACGGTGGAGACAGATAATCCTGCGCAGTGAGAGTACCGAACGATAGATAGATCCACAGGTGTGATGTCGATGGCACTGAGTGAGATGTTAGAGCCGGGTGGTGCGCCCAGATGTCTCAGTGACAACCAGCCGTAGATGAACGGACGGTGCCCGTGTGCCCGGGGTTCGCAATGCGCAGAATATGATGTTGACTCTCGTCCAAACGACATGGCCTACTTGAGCTGGCAGAACAGACAGAGACAGCGTAAAGGTTCCTTCAGAGTTATGCCGGCGGGCAAAATGCCGGCCATTACATGCACCGAGTGCGACGAAGGTTGCAGGTCATCGCGTATAAACTTGACTGTACAGTCATGCCGATGTCCACCATGACTATCCAGTGGCCTTATTAGTGACCAGTGGTCTGAAGAGGGATGGATCAAATGGCAGTACTTTGACAGACTGATAATTCTGATTCGGCTGGCCAGCGCGGTAGTTATCCTCACCAGATGACCTCGTGTCTACAGCCCGTGGTCATCGCATGGTTGTCGCGTGGCCAGCC
>KV424961.1:0-12224 GCA_001632445.1 Peniophora sp. CONT | reverse complement strand
CCCACCGCGGTTGCATTCAACCGCGGTGGGACGTTTCACGGCTAAACGCGGGTGACCTTCCGCGGTGATTCCGCGGTGGCCCGTTTCAGTCCCTAGTCTTCATTGACCCCAGCGCGTTTCTTTGAGGACAATCAGGACATCCTGCGTAGTGATCTACCCATTCGCAGATGTTCCGAAAATGGAATAGAAATCCCCACTTTAATGCCGCGTGATCGTGTTGGGGCATTGATTTTTTGCAACTCACGTCTTCAAGACGCGCTTGCTCAGAACTTCCTCCTCCCCCCATCCGATTATCAACGGGTTTACGCCCCTTTCTTAGCTTCCCACTCAGAGCAGATGGACCTGGATCACGCTGTAAAGCGCGAGTCAATCAAGTACTCTTCTCTCTGGCTCTATAATCAATCCTGCGTCTGACAGGCCTGCCGTAGAGACGCTTGGTTGGCTTTCGTGGGTTCGCGCTTCGAAGCTGCTTCAGGATACGGCACGCTCTCCGGTGCAGATGTGGCCGAGCTTGAACTTGAGACACTTTCGACCTGCATCGTGCAGGCTAAGCGATACTGAAATGCAGCCGTCAGCGGTGCTTGTCGTCTCCCGACTGAGATACTTGGGGCCATCTTTTTACTCGCGCAGAAGGGGTGCTGGGACTCGGATCGCCACGCCGTTGGTACAGATGTCTGGTACCGCGACAATTATCTCCGCCGACCGCCTAGATGGCGATTTACGAACGGAAGTATGATACTGGCAAGGGTATGCCATAGCTGGAGAAACGTCGGTGCATATTACTATTTCTCTAATGCATGGTAGCTGACCAGTGGTTCTAGGTATCACTAAAGTGTCCCAAGCTGTGGTCCGATGTTCTATGCTTCACGGTGAAACCTGCCGGCCTATCGCTTATACTCGCACGATCGCAATCACTCCCACTCGAACTTCGTGTGAAATCAAAATCAGTTGCCGAATCCCGACTGTGGCTGTCTCCCGAGGTCTTGCAAAGAGCAAAACGACTTTTAATTGGCTCCCTGGACGAAATCCGCACTCGTGATTGGCGGGTTATGGCTCCACTGCTGGAAACGGACGCACCGTTACTAGAAGATCTTGCGGTCATTCTTGAACCCGAGAGCCAGGGAGAATATCTATCAGATACATTCTGTGCGCGTACGTGCAGACCGCTTGTCTCCCGCCTTACTCTTTCGAACTGCGTCATCCGGTCGTCTTCACCGCTCCTTTCCCAACATATTACCTACCTGTTCCTGCGTGTCGCCCATACGCATGCGAGCGCTGCGTACACTTCGGACCTCCGACCTATTCTGGCGAAGATGGGCCGACTTGAAGAACTGCATCTGATCAATCTTGCCCCCTGTGTCGTAGAACATGAGCCATTCACCCTCAACTTTCCGGCCTGTTTCCGCAAACTACTCGTCGTACTGAACAGGGACGAAGACGTCACCACTGCGGGAATACTCTTTTTCGTGTCTGGCATCATTCTTCCACCAGCCGCTACTGCGTTCTACGAGTTCAATCAATTCCAGCATATCCAAGAAGACGATCTTCACGGAAGCTTGCCCGCATTGCTTTCGGGCTTGGACTGGGCGAGGGTCCCCCAAGAACTCTTCATGAACGTCTCATTCATCAACGTTCGGCCTCTCCCTGAGTATCGACCAAGCGACGAGTCTACAGATCCTCCGAATTCGCCGTCCTGGCGCCGAGCGCTCAGTTGGCCCATGTTCACGAACTATAGCAGTCCTATGGCGTGCCTTCGCAAGGCTTTCCCCTGCGGCAAGATCCAAGCGCTCCACTTCGACGAGGACGTACTTCGTTCCTTTCTTGAGGACGAGTCGACACACACATACCATGCATTCCATCATGTATGGCGGATCACCGTTGAGTCGATACTCAGGGACCACGACGCACTATTTGGTGCTTTGTCGAAGAAGCATCCCGAAGGAGTAGTCTTCCCTCGTTTACGGACTTTGGTCTTCTTGAATGTCTTGGACCCACCTGTCGCAAAGAGCAGTGACTCACCAATCGACCAGGGCACGGAGCAGATCGGAGCGAAGTTGTATGATTTCTTGGACATGCGGGCGGCAGCGGGACATCCTGTAGAGGAGATGTTGCTAGACCGGGAGTATTCCTCGTGGGCCGTCTGGCCATCCATCACCAAGACGAACGTACGCTTTTTCGATGATATGTACAACTAGTTGAGTAATATGGTGCATACGTGGCGTGCACCTTGCTTTGTTCCTTGAGACAAGCCATGCGTCTTTGTCGAGCATGGACCAGTACAACGCCTCTTATACGGATCACATCTGCGAATGTACTGTTCTTACGATCAGCACGAATCGCGATAGTTCAAGCATCGTACTTCATGAATTTTCTTTGTGATTCTCAACGAACTTCTTCCATAGTTCATAACAGTAAGAGAACTTGATGCCACCCTGCACGAGGTGGCCGACCGCATGCACGCAGTTGGACCACAACCTGTGAATGGTGTAGATTATGTTCACGTGTAAGTAAATTGTACGCGTGACGTAACGCGTGATGGTTCGTGTTTTGCCATGCTGGCCGCCGCGCCGCGTCCTAGTCCTCCTTTCCTCTGCACCATTAGCCTCCTCAGATCTATTCGCGATTTCTCATCACTCAAACTCCGAGAATCAACGGGACCGACACAATGGAAGAGTACTCTCGCGCCGTTTCCCGTGTTTATACCGCTCTTTGCGCCTTGAAAGACACTCCCGAGTCTTCTCAGGTCGCACACGCCCGCGACTTCGTTGTTGAACTTGTGCGTAGTCTCTTTCCAGTCATGATCATGCTCTTAGCTCATGCTGGCTAGTGTAGTGGGATGCACGCGACTTGCGCCACAAACATAAGCTTCCACGCTCGCCGTTCATATACGCGCTCACCCAGATGATCGCGTTGCGCTGCAAGCAGCCTGGCGCGGCAGATCTCGACCCGGAGTTATTCGCCGAGGAGATAAGGGCTTTCGAGGCTGCGCCTCCAGTGCAATTGGACGAGGGCTTGGGAGATAATCAATGGTGGTCTGCATTGCGTGAGCTCTCTCTTCAGCGTCTGCAGGAGTATCCGAAAGTGGTGCTGACAACAAATGGTAGCGAGGAAGATTGTGCCAGCGAGAACACGGACTGCAGTATATGACGTCGACATGGCACCTTCACCTCCTAGCACATTAGTCATCTCGTCTACTCATGTCGATCACACTCTACCGGCTGACGACATGGACAGCACCCCTCCTCCGGCTCTCCTCGACTCTCGCTTGACTGGCTCCTTGAAACGGGATGTTCCGGATAGCGAAATAGACTGCGCCAATTCGCCACCTCGTAAGATTGCTAAGCTCTGTAGCGATCTGTCAGGCGATACCTCTCCGTGTACCGAGCTTGAAACTGGTATATCGAATGCCGATGATCCCGAAACGAAGTACCCGAAGACGCTCGGCTCACCGACTGGGTTCTTTATTCAAATTCTTACACCTAAGGAGGTCCAGGCTCGGATGGATGCCATGGCCGCTTCAACGCTTTCGTCGGCTCCTCGTTCTTCTCCCACTCTCACGTTAGGGCATGAATCCGCAGGTTCGCGCATTCGGCAAGCTACACCGTGTACTGCTTATAGTGGTACCGTTGGCCAACGTAGCGCGGTTTCTGGTGCACCTGATCAGCCCTCTTCAAAGGATGGCGGCCTGGTCAAATTCAACGTGCGTCTTCAGTGCAGCGACGAATTGCCTGCGCTGAGTGTTCATTGATTAATAGGACGCACCACGATTAATCTGGACCAACTTTGGAAGCGCTCGCATCGTCAAAGCGCCGCACTATCTCATTAGGGACTCGGGAGACGCACCAGAGGACCCGCCCTTGGTGCTGGATTGTTGGTTCTCTGGATGCAATAAGCCACTGTATGCCCGCTTTACTCAAGCTGCGCTCATCAAACATATGTACGTGTTTTTCCAGCGTGCACTTTAGGAGAAAGTGAGCTTACTGCGGGTTGCAGCGTGATGTACCATGACCAACGAGTGCCGATGCTCTCTTCGGGAAGCGAAGCCGCAAAGCGCCTTCATAAAGACCTGCGGAAAGCGGAGACCGAGACAGCTTTTCGGATGCTTCTTTTGAACCACATCATCCAAGCGCCGCCCACGTCTTTTGCTCCATCAAACCAGAAGCTTCTTTATAGCCATAAGGCTCAGCATAGCCACCGCAAACCGAACGTCCGTGATCGATATTACGTCGACACGAGTACTCTTCGCGCGAATAGCTTCGAAGGGGGAAATACTTTCTTATCATCGCGAGCGCCTCATGGGTGAATCAGCGTCGTCGTACTACTAGTCAAGTAGCTCAGGACTACGACCAATGTCACCTGTATCATTTGTCCCGTTCTCCGCTGTCCCTTCTGATATGTTACCTTTGAAACCACTACCACTCCTCGTCTTACACGTCTTCTTGATTTGATATCTCTGTCGCACACGGTTACGAACCGCTCGCAGTCGAAATTTGGATAACTTGTAGTCGTGCCCTGCAATTCAGGTGACCGCGTTCGTGCCCGGCCCGATCTCCCGCCGCGACAGGAACCTGAGGTTGGTGTGAACGCGCACTTGATCCTGCCTCACATCCACCTGCTAAGCTATAATTTCTGTATCAGTTCTTCGAACTTCGAGCATACATCACTAGGCAATGATTAAGAAACGGTCTCGTCCTCAGACAGCTGCGCGTACACGCGAAGATGACGAAGCCGTGACACTGGCAGAGGGTTCACTGACACCGGACCCCGAAGAGGCGCATTTATCGTATGCCACAGTCAATTCCTACTACCTCCCGCGGGGGACTGACAAAACTCGCTCTCGAGTGAAAAAGAGTGCATGAAATAGTCGAGTTGCGCAGGCTAAGGAGACAGCGTGAAGGAATCGACGCCACCAAGCTCGTCACGGGCGATGTGAAGAAGCGCCGCAAGCGCGAGCCGGATGAGGGCGAGCCTGGCGTAGCGTACGGCTTGAATCCTGGTGTCCGACCTGTAGAAGAGGAAGGAGAGTGCGTGGCACTTGTTCGTCTCTTGATTATGAATTTATGGCTGATCTACGGTCACAGTGATGCTAGCGGCAAGGACGCCAAGGCGCGGCGCTCAGTGCGACGAGACAACTTCACGCAGCAAACGAACGCGCTGGATGTGGACAAACATATGTGTGTGAACCTGAGTTTGGCGCAGTTGCCCGACTAACTTAAGCCTTTCACAGGATGGCGTATATTGAAGAGAACATGAAGAAACGCCGCCTTGGAGAGACCTCGGTGGAGGCCGCCGCTGGAACGTCACAGAGCGCTGCAGAAGCGGCCGGTCAACCTGATACCCAGCGTAAAGCGGTTGAAGAGGGCAATGTAACGAACAGCGTGTCGATGCTGACCGCTATCCCGGAAGTCGACCTTGGCATGGAGTATGTTGGTTGATTTAGTGCAAAAGGATGTCATCTGACCGTCATCATAGCGCGCGTTTGAAGAACATTGAAGAGACTGAGAAGGCAAAGCAGGAGATGGCACACGAAAGGAGAGAGCGCAAGCGGGTAGTACCCAGCGACGAACAACATCTCGTTGACCAGCGATGTAAGAGCCGTTTCTCCTATAGAATCTGACTCTGGCTAACATCTTCTTCAGTCTATCAGCCAAATATGCGCATGAAGTCGGACACGGACATTATCCGAGATGCGAAGCGCGAGGCAATGGGACTTCCACCTCAGGAAGACGAGGAGTATCGCCCTAGAAATCAACGCGGTCAAGTTGCGACAGATGATCTCGTGTGTTTCCCTCACATCATTGCGCTCGACTCTTTGCTGATTTCTACTAGGTTATGGAACGCTTCAAGAAGCGTATGCGGAAATGATAGTCTTTACTTTGGGTTTACGATATGTATATGGTTGACTTGTGTTTGGCTTTATAAACTGAGGCATGTGGCTTGCGCAGCTTTTTCTGTATCTTGCCGCGGGTAGCGAGCGCTGACCATCGGGTTCCGAGCATTCATACCCACTTCGTCAGCCTACCATGGTACTTTTGGCGTGCGTGTTCGAATGTTCGATTAGATGTGCAAGCACAGCCGACGAGCGCCTATGCTCCCTTCGAAGCCGAATGCCTTCCCAGCCTAGCTTCTCATCGGCATAGATCGCCGCTTCATGATTGCAGACTGGCGCGCACGGCATATCCGTGTACATGTTGCTTAGGTTCCTAGAACCAACGTCCATGGCTCGAGTCACCCACCTAGAGCTCTAACGTTGCCTCGCTTTCTCCAAGCATTCAGCTCGTCCAACACTACCTGCGCAGTTTACTGCTCAGCATCCTACCGATATGGATTCTCAGGAGGTTCTGGCGACCGTCGAATACGTGTTCACACCAGAAGGCCCATCAGTACTGTATGTGCCTCGACTCTCTTATGAGCTGTCTGACTTACCCAGCCTCTTACAGCTTATGGCGAGATGCACGTCTACTGCCCGCGTATGTCGCAGTCGTATCGGCCACTGTGTTCATCTCCTCGACCATTCTTCGCCATTTGTCACCCTGTTTGTTCACCGACTCCCACGACACGCATCAACGGAACGCGGCTCACAAGGGTGTTCGCGCTCACGTTGACTCACTCGGAGGCCCCATAATATTCGTTCTCAAGCTTGTACGCGCGGTTTGCGTGCTTGCCTTGCTCGTGCTGTACATTTATGACCTGGTCTGTGATGTGGATATTCACACCCACTCGGCGCCAATCGATGGCACAGCTGCGCTCGAGCTCACGCTCTTTCTCACCTACGTATGCATGTCTCATACTTGCAACAAACGAGAACCTGACGCAACCGTTAGCTCTACGCGTCCGGTCTGGCTGTCCTAAATATCGCAACTTCAGCTCCTCTATCGAATATAGCTGCGCCACACCTCGTCCTCATTCTTCTCGCGAGCTGCACCGTCTATGGCTTCCGGGACATCTGGCCGCTCATGACCTATACTCTTCAACCGCTTGATGTCGAGGACGGTGTTCTTATGTGGACCAAGATCGCCCTGCTCGCGGTGGCGGGTATCATTATCCCTCTCATCGTTCCACGGCAATATATTCCTCTTGACCCCGAGGTATGTAATGCAATCTATGTTTGCACCTGTGCGTTCAAATTGCTCAATACTGCTGTAGAAACCGTCAGAAAAGCCTAATCCGGAGCAAACATGTTCAATCTTGTCGTTCCTCACGTACAGCTTCCTCGATGAGCCCGTATATGCTGCTTATGGTTTCCAGAAGGTTACCGCCGAAACCTTGCCAGTTGTCGCAGACTACGACCGCACAGCACATCTCGTGGAGCGCAGCTTCAAACATTTGGATGTCTTCTCTGGCGCTCCCCGACAGCATATGTTCTTCGCGCTGATGCGTGTCTTCCGTGCGTGGGCGATTCATTGCTTTGATCTGGCATGCGAAGCTGATGACTGGCAGGATGGGAGTATGCGACACTCGCATGCATGATGGGATTGCGTGCCTTCACTCAGCTCTTCGCGCCAATCGGTATCAATCGTCTGCTCGCGTATGTACAATATTGATCTATTTGTTGCTCATACGTACCAAGAAGTTTCTCCATAGTTATCTGGAGACGGGCGGCAAGGACGCGTTCATACGTCCCTGGGTCTGGTGTCTCTTGATATTCCTCGGTCCGTTCAGTACCAGCATAGTTGCCCAATTTTACGCCTTCATCGCTGTAAGAGCTCTTTACCATACATGTTGTTTACGGAAGGTGCTGATGTCTACGAAGACTGCAACGCTAGTTCGTGCTGAGGCCATAATCACCCAGCTCATCTTTGAACATGCGTTACGCCTCCGTGTGAAGTCACACGGACCCGGTGCGTCATGTTCTCCTCGTCGTCGCCTGAGCGAGCCCGCTTGCTATACATGTCGTGGACGCAAATACTAAAATGTCCATAGACGAAACTGTCGACACGGGTCCAGCTACTGCCACACCATCTGCTTCTCTGGAAGGTGGTGACGGAGACCAGTCGGATGCTAAAGCTAAGAAGGACGAGCGGAAGGACACCAACTTCGTGGGCAAATTGAACAATCTCGTCACTACAGATCTACAGAACATCGTCAGTGGGCGTGACTTTATGCTAGTTGTTGTTCACACACCAGTGATGGTGGCTGCGTCCTTGTACACCTTGTATCTTCTCCTTGGGTGGAGGTGCGTTTTCACCACATTGACTCCCCCATGGCGACCCGTTACTGACGATGTGATAGTACCTTTGTCGGAATGGCCATCATGATCGCCTGTCTACCCGTACCCGGATACCTCGCAAAGATGCTACAGAGTGTCCAGAAGACCCTCATGAAGAAGACCGACGCGCGCGTCCAGATAGCCACTGAGATGATGGGTGTACTGCGGATGATCAAGATGTTTGGCTGGGAGGGCAAGGTTGCGGAACGCCTGGATGGGAGGCGTAACGAGGAGCTTCGCTTGATACGACTCACTGAACTCATCAGCTTGGGCACCGACAGCGTGACATTGTGAGCTGGTTAGATTATACAATTTGACTCGTACTTACGTATCACCGTGCAGGTTCATACCCGCCCTCCAGATGGTGGCCACCTACGGGACATTCACCTTCGTCATGGGAGGCAGACTGACGCCGTCTATTGTATTCTCCTCGATGTCCATCTTCATGCTTCTCCGTAATCTCATGAGCATGTTGTTCTATTTTGTCTCGCCATTGATCAAAGGTGCGCTCCCTCGCTTTCATATTCAAGAACGTCGCGCTCAGCCAATCTTTCCACAGCTAAAGTATCCCTCGACCGTGTCACCGAGTTTCTCCGGGAGACTGAGCTCTTGGATCAGTACGCAGACATCAAAGCCGACGGGGCCACCCCCGATATGTTATCTGCGCGGCCTTCGGATGATTCGACCATTGGCATGCGCAATGCCTCCTTTACCTGGTCGGCTGAGCTGCCACCAACGTATGCCGTATCGCAGGGCTCCCAGCGGACCTTTAGTCTTCGTATCCCAGGAGAACTCGGCTTTCAACGGGGGAAGATCAACCTCATTGTCGGGCCGACAGGCAGTGGCAAGACGAGCCTGCTCATGGCATTGCTCGGTGAGATGCACTTCGTTCCTCTCGCAGCAGGCGCATGGGTGAACCTCCCACGCCATGCCGGTGTTGCGTATGCTGCTCAGGAGAGCTGGGTTCAGAACGAGACGATTCGCGACAACATACTCTTTGGTGCTCCGTACGACGAGGTTCGGTACAAGAAAGGTGTGTCAAGCACGATACGTGCAGACTCTATTGCTGATCGCACCTGTAGTCATACATCAATGTGGTCTCAAGCGTGATCTTTCCCTTTTTGAAGCTGGCGACCGGACCGAGGTCGGCGAGAAAGGCCTGACACTTAGCGGTGGCCAAAAGGCGCGTGTCACGCTGGCGCGCGCCATCTACTCCTCTGCCGACATACTCCTGCTCGACGATGTTCTCGCCGCACTGGACGTGCATACGGCAAAGTGGGTCGTCGACAAGTGCTTCAAGGGTGACCTCGTGCGCGGCAGGACAGTGCTTCTCGTTGTAAGTCCTTAGCAGTGCTCTTCCTACTGATGATCCTCACGGAGACGACAGACGCACAACATCGCGCTTACGGGGCCCATCGCTGACTGCGTGGTCGCCCTTGGTAGTGATGGTTTTATTGCAGCTCGTGGATCCTATTACGAAGTGTTGGCCAAGGATAAGGAACTTGCTCAGGAAGCCCGCCAGGACGGACTACAGCTCACGCATATGGAAGAAGAGACTACAGCCGAACTAGAGGGCTTGAATGAGCCGGTGATCAAGGCCGACGGGAAGCTCATCGTCGCGGAAGAAGTCGCCGAAGGACATGTCTCCTTGCATGCTTGTGAGTGACCGATGCCGGCGCCGGCGTGCTATATGCCCATTCTGAACGTGTTGACAGTGCGGCTTTTCTGGACAGCCTTAGGAGGCAGACATCCGGTACCCTTTTGGACGACATTCCTTGTCGGTGTGTTTGCGTGTCACATCCTTGGGAGCGCTCAGGTGAGAACATGGGTGGTTATCTATGTATCGGTACATCATTGATGAGCTATAGTCATATTGGTTGGGGAGGTGGGCAGACGCGTACCTATACCCAGGTCCAGTTGATGTTGTCTAGTACGCGCCTGTGCGAGTCTCATGCTGCCTTTGCTAATCTTGCACCACAGCTACATGGCCATGTTTGTTCTGATTGTGTTCGCTACTACTGTTGCTTTCGCCATATTCACCGGCACATACGTATTTGGCGTTCTCCGCGCCGCGAAGAAGATTCACGCCCTCCTCATCGACTCCATCCTGGGAACAACTTTGAATTGGTTGGATCGGACACCAGTCTCCAGAGTGATCACTCGTTGTACTAAGGATATCAAGTCGGTTGACGGGCAGTTTGCTCATAGATTTCGCTGGCTTGGTGAGCGCATTCCATTCATAGCTCGAGAGTCCCCGCTCATGTCAACAGTGAGCATCAGCGCTCAGTTGATCACTCAGTTGGGCGCTATCGCGCTCGTGACCCCCGCTGTCATCTTGCCTGGAACTGCCATATTTCTGATTGGCGCCTGGATTGGCAGCATATACATGAAGGCGCAACTACCGGTGAAAAGGGAGATGAGTAATAGAAAGGCCCCGGTACTTGGGCACTTCGGTGCAGCAATTGCTGGTCTCAGTAAGTGTTGCGTAACCCATTCGAAGACGAGCAATACTTACTTTGACAGCTTCCATTCGTGCCTACGGTGCACAGGACGCATTCCGCCGCGACTCTTATGAGCGCATTGAAGCCTACACGCGCCCTAGCAGAACATTCGACAATCTCAATCGCTGGATCGGGATGCGCAGCGACACATTGGCTGCTCTCTTTCCCTCTATCCTCGGAGTGTATATGCTATATGGACCTGGTAGCTCGGCTATAGGCGCATCCGACACCGGATTCTCGCTTGCTATGGCTTGTGAGTGCATCAAGTCCTGACCACGACCCATGCTCACTGATGTTTGCCAGCTAACTTTAGCAGTATGATTCTGTGAGCAAACGTCAAAGGAGACTTTCACTCGAACGGAACGCTGACTACGGCTACAGGTTATGGGTGCGGTTCTACAACGACTTCGAGGTCGAGGGAAACAGTCTCGAGCGCATCCAAGCGTACTTAGAGATCGAGCAAGAGCCCAAGCCCGTGGAGGAGAAGATACCCCCTGCCGCGTGGCCGACGAGCGGTGATCTACGCGTGGAGAGTCTGTCAGCAAGTTACTCTCCGGATGGCCCCAAAGTTCTCCACGACCTCTCGTTCAGCGTCAAGTCCGGCGAACGTGTCGGCATCGTCGGCCGCACCGGTAGTGGAAAGAGCTCTTTGACGCTCTCCCTGTTGCACTGCATCTACACCGAAGGCGACGTCTACTATGATGGTGTCAATACGGCCGACCTCAACTTGGATGTGCTCCGGACCAACGTCACGATCATACCTCAGGTTCCAGAGCTTCTAAGCGGGACACTGCGCGAGAACCTGGATCCGTTCAATGAGCACGACGACGCGGTGCTAAACTCGGCTCTGCGCGCGTCCGGTCTGTTCTCTCTGCAGAGCGAGACGGATGAAGGCAGGATCACGCTGGACTCGCAGGTCTCGAGCGGCGGTGGCAACCTGAGTGTTGGGCAACGCCAGATCTTGGCTCTTGCGCGCGCTCTTGTGCGCGGCAGCAAGTTGCTCATCTTGGATGAGGCTACATCTTCGATCGACTACGAGACGGACACGATCATCCAGTCGTCTCTCCGCAACGAGCTGGGCGGCGATGTGACCTTGTTGACTGTGGCTCATCGTCTGCAGACCATCATGGACGCGGACACAATTGTACGTCGTCTCCAATACTTATCTCAGAAACAGCCTAACGTTTCCCTTAGATGGTCCTCGACGCTGGACGCATCGTCGAGTTTGATAGTCCCAAGGTCTTGCTCAAGCAGGAAGGCGGGTTCCTCAAATCTCTTGTAGACGAGAGCGGAGATAAAGATACGCTATATGCGATGGCGGGATCTGCGGCAAACTAAGCGGAGGGTTCTGATACTATATTGTGTTTCTGTTCTTCGTCTGTATCTACTGTGGTGCTCGTAGTTTCGCGGATTCAAATGTCAATGGTCAGTTGTATGCTGCGTACAGTATGCATCAGGCAGTTTCTGCCTCGAGTACCGTAGCATTTGACGCTGTTTACACGAAGGCGCGTCAT
>KV424960.1:0-12382 GCA_001632445.1 Peniophora sp. CONT | reverse complement strand
TGTCTAACTAGAACGGAATCAGCGCCCGCTGATGTCGTTCTTGTTAGAACCCGCCGCGCCGTGAGCGCGTATACCATACGACGTACCGGTATACCTGGCTACCCCCACGTCATTGCCCTCTGGAAGGTCCGGACGCTCTCGGGGCCTCTCGGGGCTCGCTCCGGGGCCTCCGAGGCTCTTTCACATGCGTTCGTCGCGTGTCCCGCCATCAAGCGCGCCTCGCAGCCGCGCGCTCGCCATCAAGGCGCGCCGCCGCGGCGCGCAGACGACGAGCTCGCTCCCCCGCTCGTTCCTTCACCAAGTCCCATACATGTATATATATATCAGCTCAGAAATAATAGCTCTTTCTAAGCGCACCCCTCTCTCAATATTTGGACCGCTAGTTAAGCTGCAAATGAAGATGATCTAAGCAGGATGAAAAATGGGTTTATTTCAGATCTACAGTACACAGCCTATCCAGTAAGCATATCCCCGAAAGCGTGAGCAAGCCCCTCGACATCATCTCCATCATCTACTTCTTCCTCGTCATCGTCATCTAGCTCCTCGTCTCCCAAGTTGTTGGCTGCCTGATCATCCTCGTCGAGATCCATGGCATCGGAGGTGGCTCCTGCAGAGGCGGAGGAGGCGCCATTGGGCCGAGAGGCAGTGGCAAGGGCCTCTATGGCAGAAGATGCACGAGTACGCTGAACGCGATGACGCGGTAGAGGACGAGGACCGGTATACGCCTTGTCGCGATAGATCTCGTCCAGCACGCGCTGATGCTCGTCATTCTGGACGAGACGAGAGGCTGCCTCACGCGCCATGTAAACGGCAAGACCGCGGCTTGAAGAATCGTCCGGTGAGGCGTTCAGGCGCTCGATAGCGTCCTCGTACGTCCCGATCTCCTTGTCGATCCAGTCCTGCATCCGAGGGATCTCGTGGTGTAGACGGTCGAGCTCCTCCTTAGCGCGCTCGCGCTTAA
The DNA here is from genome assembly GCA_001632445.1 of Peniophora sp. CONT. Lineage (NCBI taxonomy): Eukaryota > Fungi > Basidiomycota > Agaricomycetes > Russulales > Peniophoraceae > Peniophora > Peniophora sp. CONT. The sequence goes on along the minus strand of KV424960.1, from coordinate 11,421 downwards.
AATGCGCCGTCTGCAGCTCGCGACTCTTGCGGTCCATCCACGGCTTGGACAGAACATCTTGCGCAGATTCCTTCAGGATGTCGAGCTCGGCCGAGTAGCCCATGTCAACGACCTCCTTGTACGAGAGCTTCGGCGCGCCCGGGCGGTGTATAGCGCGTAGGCGGTTGACGTTGTTGATTGCGGTTCGTATTGCGCTGCCGCGCGCCGTGATCGCCTTCGCAATCTTCTTGCGCTCCTTGTAGCCTACAGTGCGGTTAGTGGATAGCTCTCTCCGAGCGAAGCTAGTGTACTCACTGATGCGCCGAAGGTGAGCCCTCGAGAGCTCCTGCAACCGAGCAACGAGCAAGCGCTCGAGCTTCCTCACGGCAAGGATGAGCTTTCGCTGAGCAGCGTACGTCTGCGCAGCAACAAACTCTGCGCTCTTCGCATCCCAGCGCTCGATACCAAGATCGCGCTCGAGACCCGCCACACGCTTCTCGAGATTCGAGAGTTTGCGGTACGCGGAAGTGCGCTCGCGTTCCTTTGCAGCGTCGAGTACGTATGCTGGTGTGGCGGAACCGAGAACGCTCCCAACGAGCTCTGCAGCGGGCGTGCTCTCGTACTTGTTATAGGCAAGCCTACAGTGGTGTAAGTTAATGTGCCGCGAGCAAGGGCAAGACGTACTTACTGCATAGCTTCGAGATCGAGGCGCAAGCCTGCGTACTTCCCCTTGAGCTTTTCGAGAGGCGACTCCTTGCGCAGCGACTTATAATAAGCGCGCTCGTCCTGAAGCCAGCTCTCGAAGTCCGCGCCCGTTTCCTTATGCTTCGCGAGCAAGGCGCTGTTCTCCTCGATAATCTTGATGCTTTGTCTATGATTGTTGCGGATGAATTTCGCTGTATAATTATAAGTAATGATTGGATGAAGACGAAATAAAGACACTTACTGAGGGTGCCGTACTTATCGCGTCGCAAGCTGTCGAGATGGAGGGTGATGAACTGGATGTAATGAAAATGTGAGGCATGCCGAACCGCATGGGCGACACCATTGAGGCTCGAGAAGATACGCTCGCAAACCTCGAGATCCTCGATCCCGAGGCCTTTACGGAAGAGGGGGTGGTTGTACAACTGACACTCGCGCTTGTGCGCCCAGCCGTGAAAGGCGTTGACGATGACGTGCAGCCTCAGCGATGCTGCGCGGTCACCGAGGCTGCTCTTCTTAATTGTCTCCTTCATGGAGCAGCCGATGTCGGTAGCGAGGAGTTGATCTTGGCCGAAGATTGTAAGAATGCGGTTAGTGACCGCTAAGCAATATTTCGCCCTACTAAGGCGTCAGTGCAAGGTGAGTACAAGATGGCGGTCATTACGTACTGCTCCCCGGTCTGTATCATCTGCTCGATGAACTCAACGATTCCATGGCGGCACGAACATAAGTACACGCCGGTCTGTTTGAAGATCTCGGTGTACGAGACCCTCTCGACCTGCGCGCGCTCAGCCTTCCACGTCTGCACCTGCGGACATGCACCCTCGTCATCAGAGTCCTCGTCAACCACCGGATCGGACTTCTTCTTCGGCTTGGACTTGCTGTCGTCCTTGCGTACGTCGTACTTGAATACATCGACCTCTTCGGGAGGGACCCAGATGCCGCTGTCCTCGAGTGGGAACTCGCGCGCGTCGGTGTACCCGCAGTTAAGCAGTCTCTTCTGAGACTCGTTACCATCGCTCGCATGCATACGGTCGTAGTCGAGGGGGGTCTCGCCGGGAAGCTACACGTATCAATCAGACACAAGTCTGAGCGACGATGACGCTCGAAAGGGCGCACCTTATTACCACACGGTGGGCACGCAAATCGCGCGTACCAGTCCTTTGCATCACGGCCGAGCTCCTTGTCGACAAGCCGCTGGACGTCACGAAGGACGGCGAGATACGCGTCGAGTGCAAGACCGAACGACTCGCGCAAAGACTCGCGATATTTCATCTAGAAGTCATCAGCGTCTACATCAAGCAACAGAATGACGTGCATCGCATACCTGGGCAAGCTGACAGACCGCCTTCATCCACGGCATGGCGGTACACGAGGGAAGCGCCATGCGTAGTTGGCGATGCTGCTCGAGCCCACGGATCTCAAATGCAACCCTGGGTCTCGTAGGATGACCGGGAAGGCAACCTACTCGAGCGAGTGCAACAGCAGCAGAGTCGTCGGGCCGCTGAGGAACAGAAACAACACGAGCATCTGTATTGAGAAATCAGCTCGATCAAACAGAACAGTAAAAGAGACAGTGCTCACCGTCCGCGCTAAAGACAAGGATCGTGAAATGAAAGAGATCGGCGGTGTTGGTGGCGGGAGAGCCGTCCTGTGCGAGATAACCAAGATACGCGCTCAGTATCTCGGGCGCAAGTCGAGCCCATTCCTTATGCAGGGCAGCATTGTTGTCCACACGGCTGCGCTTCTTGCGGCGCGGCTTCCTCGAGTACATCCTGGTCAAAAGATCAGACGCGCGCGCTTGATCAGACAAGTCCAACATACCCGGTGTACCCATCGACCTCGACCTCCCCTTCGCTTTCTTCCGATGAATTCTCCTCCTCTTCCTCGCCGTCTCCTCTCCCTTCTTCGTCGTCATCCGAATTGACCTCACGCTCGAAGTCAACCGGCACCCAGGCGTCGTCTCCATCATCCAACCGTACACCAGCCACCTGCGAGGCCTCCACCAGTTTACGACGTACAAGCGACTCCCTTGCTATAAGTATGTGAGTAAATATCGAATATCAATGACTGAATAGACGTACCGCGATCAAAATCCTCTCGCTCCTTCAAGAAATCTCGGGCTTGTTGCAGCACCTCCTTGTCACTCAGAATCCGCGCCTTCGATCTGGAGCCAGTGGCGAAGATGTCGTCCAGGGAGAATTTGCCCTGTCGCACGCCCTTGGCCTTTTGGGTTGCCTTGGGCATAACGAAGATGGGTGTGGCGAGCAACCCCTGAAAGACGCGTTCGAGAGCAAACAAGCTCACGTGTCCGCGCGTCAAGCGCGCGCGCGCTAACAACTCGAAGTCGGCGCCACAGCTTGTTTCTGACCAACATCTTCTAGCATCGCTACCTACCGCTCGTTTTCTGACTCCAAACTCCCCCAATATCACTGCAATAGGCATGTCTTCCTCACTGGCTCGATCTGGCGATCTCTCTGGCTTGATAGACCAGCTTGCAGGGCTCGGGCTCGGCGATAGTAAGTGCTTTGCGATAAGATCGTCGCCCCAGCTCACCATCGGTAAGGGGACGCGATAGAGAAGCAGGCAAACGACCACGCCTACATATTTGGGTCGAATGCTGTCCCCCTCGCTTTCTCTCAGGACTGGTGAGCAACCGCCTGCACTCGTATTGCCCTTAGGCTAATTCCATGCACCCAGGGCTAGTGCAGCCAAAGCGAGCCAAGGGGTCCCCGGCGGCTGGGTCCGAGCTCTTCATAAAGCTCGGCTGGCCGCCGCTCTTCGCTCACGAGTTCCGTCCTCTGCTGGTGCGTTCGTCTCTCTTATTCCACCAGAGCACCCATTAATCACCAGACCTTTGAGCTCCGTCCTCATCCTCGACGCCCTCTTCCCCTACGCCTTCATCTTCGACACAACCCTCATCGATGCCTTCATCATCCACTTCCTTTTTTTCCGTGCCCTCCTCGATGCCTTCTACGCCGAGCTCTCGTGGGCCCCCGTCTGCTACTGCACCACCGGCAGATCTCGCCAAGCACATTCGTGCAATGTCGCCGGCCGAACTTAGCTGGAGGCTCCAGCAGGACCCGCGTGCGATGATTACCTGCATGAATCGCGCAGGGCTCAAGTCCTGGCACGGCCGGTGGTTTGTTATAGTTGCTGGGAGCCCTCCCGACGTGACGAATAGCATGTAAGTCTCTAAGCTCCATCTTATCTGCAGCCCATTGAACATTTGTCTGATCAGCCCGCACTTGTACGAGAACGTCAGCGGCATGGACTCAGCTGCAAACCCGTGCATTTTATATGCGGGTGAGCAGCTGACCGCATATGATCTATTTTGCTACTTTGCCATACGCTGGCAGCTGCGCGCAATCCCCAAGGGCCCCGGTGCTAGTGTAAGCTACCCGCTCTGAATTATCGTTCTTCATTGTGCTAACGAAGACTTCAGTCCGCGCAGCTCATTCATTTTGCCGTTGCAAAGGCGTCGAAGATCGCTCAAAGGTGGCCATGGCTACCGTGTTATGCTGCACATTGCGAGCGGGCCGACGTCTCGCTTCCGCCGCCTGAAGACCCCCAGGTTGTTTCCCCGATTCTCACACACTGGATAGACTCACTGGCGCAAACTCCCGTCGAGCAGCCCGTTCCCGGCCATAGCGGTGCCGCCAACGCATCTGAATGCTTCCTTGCCTCCCCGCGCCTCGATATCCGGTCGCAACCCTTCAGAAGCACCCCTGGATCCCCGCTTTCGCCAGATACTCACCTCAGCTTCGAAACCGACCCCCTGATAGCCAATGCATCAGCCCGCAGAAACCGTGGTGAGCGAGAGCGGCGGTACGTCGTCTTCGTTGGTTGGCAGGTCGGTGTCTTTGCCACCGAGTGAGTTCTCCTCTCCTTGTCGTCATTTAACTAAGGTGCTCAAACTTTACAGCAGGCTAGCTCGCGAAGCGTATGAAGGCATCTCCTGTGCTGTTCAGTGCGCATATCGTACTGAGCTGGATGCACAGCGAGCCTTTCAGCAGGCCTGGCTGTTCGGTGATGTCGATATTCGCGAGAGTTAGGGTTTTTTCGTGCTATCTCGTATGTTTGGACCTGGACCCTGCCCTGTACCATATTGTACCATACACTTTTGCTAGAGTTAAGTCTCGGATAAGAATTGAATCATGATGATTGCTGCTGAAACTAGCGAGAGTAAAAGCTGCTCGCCGAACGAGATGCACCTGAGCACTGGTTGCCCGTGTCCCGTGCAGTACCATATACACCAGGCCTCTATTGGAGTTTTATCTTCGTAAAACAGGTTATGTATGAAGTTCACGTCAACGAGCAAACGACCCTTACATATGCAGTGCATATAAGGGGTGGTTGAGTTGGAGACGTCGAAACGGTGACCTTGGGCACATATGCGCGACGAATCTGCTTGCGAAAGTGCTCGCTGATGGACTTCTCATCGTCGCCAGTACATAGTTTGAGAAATCCTTTGAAATTTTGGTGTGAAAAGTGTCGGGCAGGATCAAAGATACCCAGAAAATATTCACAGGGCAAAAGGTTGAGATATGAGAGCAGTACAAGGAGTTCGAGATGCAACGCTCCTTTTACGGAAGGCGGCTCACATCAGCGCAGACGCGCCTTCACCGCCGCACAAGCTGCCTCATGCGCGACTCTGTTCCCTTCCGACCACCAGCACTATTTATGACCTACAACCTATTCCGTTATGTCTGACCCACAGTGGTCCATCAATAGAACCCGTGTCCGTTCGCCCACGCCCGATTGGTTGCGTGGTGGTCAAAGTCCCGAGCCGTCGTCAACATCGGACGAAGAAGACGAGCAACCTCCCTCACCAAACAAGAGGTGCGATGCTCGTTTTCTCATCTCTACTCACACCATTAACTCACTATAATACAGCACAGTGCGCTCGCGGCGCCATCGTACATTGAAGGGCGGAGGTAGGAAGGACGGTATGAGAGTGGCCGCGCTCAGAAAACGTGAGGTGCTGGGCTATGATAGGTGCGCAAATCGCATATCAACGCATCTACGGGTATTGAGCATTGCTGCAGCCCAAGTGGATCCGATTTCGCATTGAAGCATGCGACTCCCGAGGTCGGCTTGGATGCAGAGCAGGTCGAGCGGGAGAAGCTGGAGCTTGACGCCCTCCTCGACTATCTCGGCTCATTAGATCCCATGCCCGGCAACCCGCCTATTCCTAGGGATACGCGCCACGACTTTGTTCGTCGCGTTATTCTCGAGCATCTCGCACGCGCGATGGCTCACGAAGAAGCTGCCGTCCACCGTTCGCGGAGCACTCGCGCAAGTAACGCCTACCTTTCACGCCGTGTTGTAGCCGGATGGGGCCAGCTGTTGGACTTGTGGGAGGCCGGTGAGGAGGATTCTATGGCGCGTGCGAGCGAGCGCAAGACTCTCATCTTCCGTGGTGCACGGCAAGTGTTTGAGTGCAACTGGGAGGTCGGTACTTTCGCTCATCGCCCTACAGGTTCAATTCGGTCGGCATGCGGGGCAGACTGTCCATGTACATCGCCTAGAAGTAGGATAGTGTTACCTTACGTCGTCTGATATTCAATGTATCTAATATTGCATAATCTACTATACATTGTGGTTTGTGTGTAAGAACGCGTGACTCTGTTGAACGCTCACATGGCAAATGTGGTTTTGCCCATCTTGGGCTTGAATCTCGAACCACGGCGTCTGCTCATTCTCTGCCGCCTACCACCACTACCGTGCTCACCTCTCCCGTCGTACTTCTCGCCGGCATGGCTCCCGCTCAGAGCAAGATGGCGCAGGTACGATTTGTGCTGTTTCTTTTCTCGCCATTGCATTGCTGCAGATCGCGACGGTCTTGGATCTACGCAATACAGCACCCTCCCGCACCCTCTCGCCTAGAACTCCGCAGCTTGAATGCGCCCCTACCAGGGCACTGACGGGCTGATGGAGGTCGACGGCGTGCTTGGGTCGGAAAGGCGGCCTGTGGCGCGTATCCCCACGCCTGAGCGGACGACGGCTCTGCATTCATCTCGAAACGCTTTTTTTGCATATGTTCTCTTACCCTTCGTTGTATGCTAACATTCTTACCAGGGGCCGATGGGTACAACGCGCTCTGGGCGCGAGTTCTCGGCCTATCAGCCCGAGATTATTCACGCACCTATCGACTACGCCCGATTGATGCAGTACGCCGTCGAAGTGCAACTCGACTCGGACGACGGCGGCCCAGAGCATCCCTGCGGCCACGGGCATTGCAACAATGCTCCTTCGTCACCACCGCACAGCTCGTCACCCCATCAAGTCAGCACCGTCTACGTCGTCCCGCTGGACGACCTCGTCGGCGAGATAGCTGCAGCCGAAGTCGCCTCTCACTCCGGCGCTGGCCACAAGCGCACGGTATCCGGTACGTGTTCCATATTTTGTCTCTATGAACTTGCGGCTTATCTTCTTCAGATCTCTCTGATCTCTCCGACCTTTCCGGCTCAGACGAGGAGGGTCGCGTAGGCGCAGGTCCCGTGAAGAAGAAGCGCACGAAGAGCGCTGATGCGAAGAGAAGGAGCAAGGCTGCTTCAAAGAAGCGCAGGAAGGAGAAGGAGAAAGCGGAGAGGGCTGCAGGAGGCCTGCCTACTCGCCGCCCCGGCTTTGCGAAGCACGGCGTCAAGCCCGACGTCGAGCTGCCAGCCTACAAGGTTGCCCAGCACGCCTTCAATGTTGATAGGTGGGGGTATGGCGCCGTCAATGGCCAGTCGATTAAGCACCGGGCTTGGACCGCCGGTGACCTCGACCGAGAAGGTGTGCGGTATATCGAGTGGGATGGCCGGTAGGTTTCTTTTGCTGTATCATTTATGCGGATGCTGACGCTGTACAGAACTACGCAGGTCATACTTGATTCGAAGCGCCGCATTGTGGCCGTCCTCCTTGCACGCCCAAACGAGAAGCCTGGCCCGAACAGCAAGACCTCGTGGGATGAATGCATGGAGCGTTTGGCCGCCCTGTTCGAGCGCATACGGCGTGAGCATGAGGGTCAATGGACTGGCGAAGACTGTAACGGCCGCCGAGGTGACTTTACCTCGTTCGGCTTCGGCTCTTCGTACGGCGGTGGTCAGACGGTGCGCGCTGATGATGTTACTTGATTCATCGCCCGAGTGCTTACCCTGCTACAGGTTCCCGGAGAGCTTCAAAAGTCAGGCTGGGAGGCCGACGTCGAGCGCGAGCTGCGCAACAACACCGACTTGCAGCGGCTCGCCGTTTGGGGAAGTGGTGCGCTACTCTGTCGCATTGCTGCTTGCAGGAGCTGATAATCCTCCAGAGGGGTTCGCCTCGTTCTTTCCCAAGGCATACGCGTTCGCCGCCGATGTCATGGAGCAGCTGTACGGCCACGGCGATGCAGCGCGCAATATGCCGCGTAGCGTCTACGCGGCGTGCACATGTAACCTAGGGCCTCGGACCGTGTGTCTCGACCACACGGACCACTTGAACTACCCGGGCATACCGTGTGTGATCACCGCCTTTGGTGACTATAACCCGGACGAGGGCGGTAACTTGTTTCTGCTCAACTTCGGGTTGCGCATCAGGTTTCCGCCTGGCGCAACTGCCATCCTTTCGTCTGCTGGTGTGCGCCATGGGAATACGCCTGTCCCCGAAGGACAGAATCGTTATTCGTACACGCAGTACACCGCGGGCGGTCTCGTGCGATGGGCGTCGGTAGGCTTTCAGAAGGTTACGGGGATGAGTGTCCAGCAACGTACTAAGCTGGCTGGTCCTCCTGGCTCTGACTGGAAGGAGCAGCTTGCTCGCCTGAGTATCCTCGAGGAGCTATCGGAAGATCGTGCCGCCTTAGCTGCAAAATTCAATACATAGATGTTTCGATAAAATATACATAAAACGACATCTCTATATTGTGATACTTGTCATGATAAACTTGTAGTACAATGAACAAATGCATATAGCCACCATTTAATGAGTAGGCTCTTGAAACATGTGCACCGGAGAACTCCGGGTTACCGCTATCGCACGCTCTTTGCCCCCTCTCCGCGCGCTCTCGTGAAGCAAGTGCTGCTGGCACTACCTCTTGCGAACACCCTCATTACACCCGGTACACCGTATCCTTCGCAATGGCCTCGAATTCCGCCAAATCTATTCCCATGCCCTCATCATCGACACTACCTCGAGACACCGAAGCTCACAAGCTATCGAAAGAAGAGGAGGCTCAGGTCCGCAAAGAGCTCAGGCTTGCCCAGCTCGCCGACTGCACCAGTCTTCGAAATGAGACGTACGAGGCTGCCAAAAAACTGGCAACCAAGTACAAGGTGTAAGTCGCCACATCTCTCACACTGCGTGGCAGGCTCTCACGAGAATCTTACAGCAAGGTCGCCGACATTCTCGTGGAAGTTTTCCAGATGAGAAAGGAGAACGTGGCCCGGCAGGTCAACGCCTACAACGAGTACGTCGCTGAGGCTGTACAACAGTACAACGATGGTATGTTCGACGTCAATTCTGCGACGGCAAGTATATTTATTCCCGATATCAGCATTGGCGCCGGGAATGGAACGCGTGAACGCCACTACCATCAAGAAGAAGGCCGCGTGGAAGGCGATCAATGACCGCTGGAACGACGAGCTCAAGCTCGACGACGAAGTAGTAGCGGCGTACAGGAAGGCAGGCGAAGATAAGAGGAAGGCGAAGGCGCAACCTGCCGAGCGCTCAACGCCGACCGTCGTTCGCGCGGATGCGACTCGCGCGATTGAAGAGATTGAGAACCTGGTGTGTACATTCGTACCATGAGACCATTCGGAGGCTTACCTGGACGATAGCTCAAGGGTCTTCATGTACGCACGCAAGCTGAGATATTGCTCATCGTTGCGCCCGGAAACGAGTCGCTCCAATTCACGCCGGACGTCTACTCGACTCCGGAGATGGATCTCTTCATCAAGGGCGCTCTCAATGTCCTACCCATCAAGCTCGGCGACAAGTTCTGCAACCACCAGTTTGCATTCAAGAAGGAGCATAGTGAGTACTTACCCATCGTGCTCACACCAGCTGCTCATTGCCTTGCCAGACCTCACGAAGAACGAGAAGGTTGTCGAGTGTAGACGCTGCCTGACCAACGGCCTTCGTGCGTGCCCATGCTCATTTATGTATATGCCTACATTCAACTGATGAACTTCTAGATCGAGTGCTACGCGCACACGAGGCCATTGCGCCCGGCGACATCATCGAGATGCAGTATACCAACTACGAAGAACTCGTCCAGAGGTTCAAGATCGCCCTCGTGAATTGGCCGCTGAAGGGCGACCTCATGGTGAACCCGCAGAACCTCGCAGCCGAGAAGCGGGAGTTGCTGCTGAAGGGGCTGACGGAGAACAAGATTTATTGGGAGAAGCTGACGGACGCGGAGGCGGCGGAAAGAGCAAGCGACCTCGAAGCGCGCCAGGAGCGTGGGGAGGCAGTTCGTGTAGGGAAGCGCAAGAAGCCCTCGGCGAAGCCCTCAACTTCTTCCAAGCCATCACGTTCACGCAAGAAGGCTCGCTCCCGCTCCCCTTCCACCGCCAGCTCGTCTCCTGCGGCTACTCGCGTGCCGACGCCAGCTTTACCTCCTCGCGCACCGTCCTCACCAGCTCTACCTCCTCGTGCCCCATCCACTCCACCGCCTTCTGCAATCTCCGGGCTTGTGCCCGCACGCACACACGCCTCTACGCCCGCCAACAATGCGAACAACTACGCGAACGCTAGCAACGGCATTGGTGCTGGCTCGATGCCGCCGTACACGCCGCTCTCCATCCAGCAGCCCCTTCCCATCTACGCTCAGCAGCCTGCCCCGAGCACTCCGTATGGTGTGCCCTCTGGTCAGCACATGCAGCTGCCATCGCTTCTCGGCTCGTACGCCCACCAGCCGATGCGTGCCGGGTCACATCTGTTGAGAGAGCCCTCTCTCCCACCTTCGCGCCAGTCGTACGACGGGTTCGCGTTCCCTATGCCTCGCGATTCAAATCCGCGGGCCGCCTCTCGTCTCGCGCCACCGCCCTCTTCATACCCGCAACAGCCTGCCCGCCCGCCAACTGCACACACCACCTCGGGCTCGCAGGGATACGATCACCAGATGGCACAGCCCCCACTTCCCCCCGCTTTCCAAGCACACCCGATCTCCCCACTTGGCCCTCCAGGCTTTGCCCAGAGGCCGGTCAGTGCTGCTTCTTATGAACATGGGCAGCAGCAAGGGTACAAGATCATGTATTAGCTACTTACTGTACTTAGCCTAGGGTATTGGTTCTTACTTCTGATAATATATTGCTTCCTTAATTCATCATTGGGAGATCATATAAGCAAAAAAAATCGAGCTGAATGGCCCCAAGAGGTTCAGAATATATATACATGTGTAAGACTTAGTGAAGAAACGAGCGGGGGAGCGAGCTCGTCGTCTGCGCGCCGCGGCGGCGCGCCTTGATGGCGAGCGCGCGGCTGCGAGGCGCGCTTGATGGCGGGACACGCGACGAACGCATGTGAAAGAGCCTCGGAGGCCCCGGAGCGAGCCCCGAGAGGCCCCGAGAGCGTCCGGACCTTCCAGAGGGCAATGACGTGGGGGTAGCCAGGTATACCGGTACGTCGTATGGTATACGCGCTCACGGCGCGGCGGGTTCTAACAAGAACGACATCAGCGGGCGCTGATTCCGTTCTAGTTAGACATTTTGATGGTTACGGACGGGTGGTGCAGTCCCGTAGCTCCCGCCTCGGGGCCGCATGATCGAACAGGCC
>KV424959.1:0-12596 GCA_001632445.1 Peniophora sp. CONT | reverse complement strand
GCGTTAGATGTATGCAGCAATAGCCTGGGATGGTCAACGCCTGCCGACTCATAACTTGGCTCTCCCACCCTGTACACCTTACCCTCAGCTACCCAGTACAGTAAATCATAAACAAGCTCTTGAACTGATAGGAAATCAGTGGATAGTAGAGTAGTAAGGGCCTGAACATCACACGGGCCACTACTGCGCCAAAGGTCGCGACATGGCAGAAGGGCATGTCGGGCCGAGGCAGCCGAAGTCGCGGCACGCGGGGAGGGTGGGAACCAACTTCCTAAAGGCGCCAAATGTTCAGGCACGCTAAAACGGTTCCATGCTAAATCAACGAGTCAGGGATGACTCGTAATCGCTAGCTTCAAAATGCAACGTTTCACGCGTATATATCCAATTCTGGTCATGATGGGCGTAGAGATCAAGGCTAATCGTTCAAATATGTACAGGGATGCGGACACGGGTATCTCAACGTGAGGCTTCTAGCGGAAAGCGCGCACCTCCCAGAAGACGCGCTCCGTTTCGGGGAACCACTGAAGAGGGAGGGTCAGAACACCGTAAGTCGTAGTACCAATGGGTTGAACGTACCGCCATGAGCCAAAGGCGATGGTCATCCACAGCCAGGTAAGTAATCGTGCCCTGCGGAGCCGACACGACCTGCCTGTAGGGAAGGGTACTAACGACGTTGTCGCGGAACACGCGCTGGTCCTCATCTCCACCAGCTAGAATGGACGGGCGAGTAACCACGCGCTCATCAGCGTCTACGTCGTGTACAGGTGCCCAATCGCCATGCCCCGCGAGCGAAGATGCCGAGCCAACCGCCCACGCGGACACGTCGGGCGGAGGTACTGTCTCCTGGTTGAAGTCCGCGAACAACACGCAGTCGCGAGGAACGTCCTCGCCTTCGAGCCGATACCTCGCCAACGCGCCAGCTACGAGCGGATGGTTGATGCCGACAGACTGCGCCACCCGGCAACCAACAACTCCGTGCGTGAAGTCGTTCAAGTTCGGGTTGCGGAATACACGGGAAGCGTAGTTGAACCAGCGCTCGGCCCGAAAAACCCGCCAGGCGAGCAGGAAGTGGACGTCATGGTTGCCGGAACCAATAAGATGCGTATGCCGAGTGACGTGGAAGCGGATCCAGAACAGGCTCAGGATGTTGGAGAGTCGGAATACCACCGAATACGCGTTCTCGGGAATACCATGCGGATCGGAGGGCGCCAACGTCACGACGAGTAGACCGCGCCTCGGGTCCGGAGTCGTGACAGGCTCAACGATGCCGTGCTCGGCGGCGAACAAAGTGTTGTAGACAGAATCGATACCCAACAGCCCATCGAATACGCGAGCGCACGCCGACGAGACAACGACGTTGAAGACGTCGAGGGTCAGACCCGGGCGCATGCGCGGTATGCAAAGCTCGGCCATGAGAAAGATGGTGAGGGGAGAGAAATGAACGATCTTGAACACGTAAATCGAGCCGCTGAGAGTGGTGACGATGAATATATGCAACGTCAACCATGCAACGTCGACCGCGCCACCCGGAAGCTGAATGGATATCTAGAAACGATAAGTAAGACAATATCAGACCCGCACATGGAGAGGTACACACCAAAGAGTCCTGGCCATCGCGCCAGTTCATAAGACCAACGAAGGCAGTGGTGAAGTCTGAAGCGTCGGCCAAGTGAACCAGGAGAAGCGAGCCGGCCAAGAGGAATCGTCTGGCGAGGGTATCCGTGTTCAAGTCGAAGCGCGTAAGGAAGTTGATAATGCGCGCATTCGGATGTGAACACCGACCATGGGAAGACAGCGAACGAAAGAGTACCTCGTAGCGACGGGCGATGACGGTTCTAAGTAGATGGTTAGCATAGCACACTAGTCAATGACACACAAAGACCACGTACCCGCCGTGCACAAACGGCGCGAGCAAGGCAATCATATCGACGTAAGGTTCGATGGCCAACGCAAGTATGTCCAACACCGGGAAGAACACGGGAAACGATAGAAGAGGCGCGGCCACCTCGTGGGCGTAGAACAGCACCGCGCTAGTAAACCCTTGAAAGCGCAGAGCGATGTTGACTTGCGCGTGAATCAGGAACCCGTCGCAGACGGCGAAGACATCGGACGGGTTGGGTACCGAGCCAAAGGATGGTAGACCGACGAGCTGCACATAGCGCATGCCATACTCCGTCTGGAGAAGGTTGTCGAACTCCAGCCTAGTGAGCAAGAATCTCACAACGCCGGCGGGCGGAGAGACACGCGCTCGCGAGATGCGGTGGCCGTAGAGTTGTATGGAGCGCCGGACGAGGTAAAGATGGTCGAGCAAGCACACGTTCAGGAAGAAATGGCAGCACTAGTAAGAGGTCAGTGATAGTCCCAAGTACGCAAAGACAGCGCGCGCACCGCGGCAAAGCTGATAATGTCAGAGACCGACAAGTAACGGATGATAAACAGTAGGACCTCCACAGGCAGACGCCCGATGGGAGGTATGAACGCGAAAGCTGAGTCTGTAGGCGGGGATAAATCCATGATGGGTGGTAAGGGAGCGCATACAGAAAATCGCGCATTACATATTATATCTGAGGCACGCGTTCAAACCAAAATACAGTATTCGCCGCGTACGAGCCAGGTATGAAGCACTCGCGACTTCCCCGTCATGCGTTCACCGCGCGCCCTGCGTCAATCATGCTGCGTTCGGCTGCGAAGAAGCCGCAAGGACCTATCGAGTCATCGACCTATCAACGCGGGGATGTCCGGCGCAGCAGAGTCGCCTCCTTTTGATAGCCGAGCGCGGGGCCGCAGACGTCCGTCGGGATCCAGCCTGATCCAGCACCCCTGCACGCCGTGTTGAGTCAATAAACACAAGGCGAACTATAATCCTTGCGATGGCCTGTGCGCGATGAGAAGCCTTCCCGCTAACTTTAGCGGAAAACTGGGCTGCTTTCATTGGCAGAGAGACGCGTTACTCAAGCCAAGCCAAAGCGCTGCCCATACATGGTCAAAGCCACAATTTATGCGAGAGAATAGAACAGCGACCGGTCAGAAGATGAACGGTGCCCGAGCCTGCCCATTGACGTGTACATCGCGATCTCAAGCAGTCACCGATCGAAACGTACTCCAGACAAGAAGCCCTACAGTAGATGCAAGACCAACAAAGATAGCAGGACTGGGGACGAAGTTGAAGGTATCATGCGCAAAACAACACAGCGAGGTTCAATCTTGACGTCGAGTCTCGCCTGAGCAGCGCCTGAAGCGCGCCGAAGCGGGAGCCAGTCGCCGGGAGATACAGCGCCGAGGAATTGGTACCGCGCCGTCGTATGTGCGACAGCATGAGCGGCGACCAGAAATTTGTCGATTCCGGGAACGAGAGAACGCGGCCATCTCCATATGCCATGCGCCGAGTCTCACCGGGCCCGGTCATCGCACGGTAAACCGAGTCAACGGCGCTTCTAGCGCATAGATCGGACGGAGAGCGCGACCATCCCCATCCCCGTAGACCGTGCGCCGAGTCTGAGCGGCCCCGGGCATCGCACGGTACACCGAGTCAGCGGCGCTTCTGACGCGTAGCCCGAACAGATGTATCACAAGTGGGCATAGTCCAGTTGACAGAAAAACACCTAAGTAGACCAGGCGTGTGGCATGTCGATTCGCTACGCCCCGTGGTCCGCGCATATCCGAGCTCTGGCCTCTACGATGCAAGCTGCTGCCAGCACTGCTGTTCCTATCGCTGGCGCTTCGAATGATGATGACCAGACCACCATCGCTACGGCTGGCAGCCCAACCCAGCGCTTCCACACCATCTACGCAGACGACGGCGAGCTCCTCGGGCAGATGTCTGAGCCCAGGAGTGTCGAGCGCACAGGTCAGGTGCGTGTACAACCCAATATATGAACCATTCCCGCCCATAACACAGCGACAACCACAGCAATGGATCCGCGTCCGTCGTTCACGCATCACCGACTTGCATACTCATATCAGGCGACTGATGCGAGCACTGGAGACCGCCGAGATGGAGCGCGACGCGCTGCGTGACGACGTCGAGCTACTCGAAGATGAGCGCGACGGTCTTCGCGATGAGTGCATTATGTTTCGGGACGAACGCGACTCTGCAAACCAGCAGAGGGACGAGCTCGAGACCGCACACGGAAACCTCCTCAACGACATCGATGACCTTGAAACAAGGGTAAGCGTTCTGGCCATTGATCAACGCCCGGCGCTCACCTATACACAGGTCACCGAGGTCAACGTCTCCATCGATGAGTCTATTCAATGCAACATATGCAATGAACACCCGCGAGACCCACACTCGTAAGCCCGACCACTCCGTAACCGCGCCCGATCCTCCTGCTCATTGACTATCAGCCTCAGGGAATGCGGTCACACCTTCTGCTTCAACTGCTTGATGACCTGGCACGCGAACGCCTACGCCTCAGCGCAGCGGAATCAGCGCACCCGGGTCCCGCCGGCTGTCCCGCCAATCCACCCCGCACAGGTTGACCGCTTGCACTTGCCGCGCGAGACCGTGCGCGCTATCTTCGACGAGCAGAACCGCCTCGTCCATCGGCGACCCAACTTCACCTGCCCATATTGCAGGACGCTCGTCTCACAAGCCCCAGTCCCAAACTATAGCGTGGCCAACCTCGTACAGCGTGTTGCTGAGGAGGCTGCGCAGGAAGGCGAACAGATGCGTCCCGACGCAATGACTATGATGCGCACCTTTTTCCTTGACGCGTACAGATCCCACTAGACTCTTGAGAACCCGGCTATTCAACGCTCTTTGTACATACCGATGTCCTTCTTACGACTTTAATGACTATACGAGATCGCTGACACGCACGTCCAAGTATGATATAGAAAATATGCCAGCTTAAGTTCATCGCGCTCGCGCGCGTCGCAGGGGGACATTGTCTGCGTCGTTAGCCGCGGCGACGACATGAGCGCGTAATGACAAGCTCGAAGCATTCAATTCTTCCCAACGCGTATCAGAAATTCAGCCACGCCTGAGAATCCGCTTGATCGGGCCGACAGGTGCCCTCGAGGCACGGAGAGCGCAAGCGTACGAGACAGTCAACAACGCCCGCCGAGCTCCAATGTTTCCGTGCGCATACAAGAGTATTGCCCGTACGACACATACCGCCAGGCAGCCGACTCTCAGCGTTCGCCTTGGACAAACACAAAACAACGCCACATCACTACAACAATGTTGCGCGGCACCCGATCATCTAGGGTCCACATACGCTAGAACGTAGGCACAACGTTCTCGGTGAGGCGTCCAGATGTCGTGCCTTTTAGAAGTACGCCCAATGACACAAAGGCACGTTCCGGCGCCACAAATCATGGAGACTGCAAAGGTAGATGGAGATGGGAAGGTTGACTACCAGGGATTAATGAGGTACTATGGCAAGGTACAAGCTGGACACAGTAACGGCGCATAGATCCACCATGCGCATGCGCATACACGAAAAGCATTATATACTTCAATCACTTCGTATTTCATCACGAAGGAAGAGGATTGGACTTTGTCTTTCCACCCTCGGTTCAGGTGTTGACTACTGCCGTGCCAGCCATGCCTCTCGCCGACCTTCAAGGGATTAAAATGTAGAGGTATGATAATGGACTGAGACGCCTCTATCACCGGCACTTCGTTGAGTGGATATCACACACGTTCCCAGCGACTGTATTCAACTTCCATACAAGTGGCACATGCATGCTTCCTGTCGCGGGGGCGAGTACTGGTCCCGGCCAGATCATCTTTTGACGGATTGTCGATGGACGTCGCACGCCCTTGGCGACTCAGCATGTGAGAGCGGTGAGCATCCTCTACCCCAGCGGGTTTTGCAGAAACACTTTGAAAGCAAGTGAAGCGAGTCATGAACTGCGCTCGAGAGGTTGCGACGGATACGGGTACACGTATATGGCCGCTGCCGATCCTGCTCCAGGATAATGTGCGAATGTCGACTTGTCAGAATTGGGAAGGACGCGCCGATTTCGAGGGAGCAGGACCAACGAGCTTCCACTACGCTCACACATACCCGGCGCATCTGATGATCAACAACCCCCAGCCAACCACTGCTCAAGCTCGTGTAACGTACATCCCAGAAGAGGCATGCCATCGGTGGCGTACCCGAAGTCGAGAGTGCATATAAAGGCTGAAGTTCTCCCGTGCGCGAATGGTTGCCTCGGCGTCTCTGGATCCTAGGAAACGATATCGCAGGCTGGGCCTGTAAGCTACGATGCGCGACCTCACCCTAGGCGCAACTTCGCTCGTTGAGAGCTGGGTCTCTAGTACCCTATGTGGTACGGTTTTCCAGGTTGGGATCGATCTCCAATCATGTTGACCCGTGCTATGCAGGGGTGAACTTCGTCTTGTACATTCTCTGCCTTCACGCGTTGCTCAAGCGTTCAGACCAAAGCGTCGGCGGAAGGTGAGTATCTCGTCCTCGGAGCGCGATGCGGTACATCTGAAGAGTACGGATCCTCTGATTAGATGGCTGATCGTGACGGTATCAACGATACAGATCCTGATCTGCACTTCGCAATCAGTGGTCCTCCTAGCGAGGAACATGTACGCCTTCGTCTCGCTCAACGGTGGTGAGGGAGCGGCAGAGTACTTCGCAGACCAGGCGGCAGCGCTGCATGTTGCGGATCAATGTCTTTATACGGTCAACGTGCGTCAGCAGGCGTATGCTGCAGGGACAGTGAAGCTGATAGTGTGTGCGCTTCAAGGACTGGATAGGTAGCGGTATTCTGCTTTGGAGAGCATGGGCGATCAACGGGCGGAACTGGAAATTATGCTCGCCACTGGTACGTTCGCTTGTTCACCAGGCTTGCTGAGATGCTGAGATACATGTAGTTCGTACTCTGGATCTTGCTCTTCGGTGAGTCCATCTGAACGCCCAATTCTGAATGCGAAACTCACCTACACCGCGACCGCAGTCACCATGGTAAGCGCACTCGACCACCTTGGACGCTTACGCCCTGGCATCGCCATCTTCGACCCTTCCCTAGCAGGCTGGATCCTGGCCTTCACCCTCATTTCACTTACCCTGCAAGTAGGCGCAACCGCCCTGATCGCCTGGCGCATATTTAGCAGCGTAAGCTGGACCAATCGGCAATGGTGGACGCGCGAATGGCATGCCCTGCGCATCGTCGTCGAGAGTGGGGCGATGTACGGTATCCTGACCGTTCTCTCACTCGTCTTCTTCCTTCTGCGCGTGAACTTCGGGGCGATCAATATCGGGGTTCTGGTTCAGATTAGCGTGAGTGTGCCCATCCCCGTCGAAGTATCGAGGTTCAGGGTTGTTGAAGCTGATGGTGGGATGTAGGCGACTGCTCCGTTCTTGATGATTGTACGCGCGCAGGCCCATAGGAGGAAGGAGAGGAAAGAGCACGACTTGAAGTTGGATCGCGAGCGCTGGACGCAGTCTGGAATCGATTTTACTAAGCCGACCGCACACGCATCATCATTGTCTTCAGTCGTCGTACGTTCATTCGCGAATCTCCGCGATGCTGGGAATACTAACTCCATTCCAGCCTCCAGATAGCGCGCGGAGCCGCTGGACAATTGAAGTTCAGCTGGAGACGGGTGAGAACACGCTGAGCACACAGGATGATGATTATAAGCTCGATCCCACCAAGAGCGGCCGTACCCATTCGTACTGGTCTCCGAACCCTTGATACCCGTCCAGAGAATATATTCCTTTATCCAAATCAATTTCAGATCATCAGCGAAACAAGAAGTGGTATGTTCGTAGTCACGCCCCAGGGCAATCTCGACGAATTCCAGGCAGACGCCGATCCGAGGCTTAGATGGAAGCTTAAGTAAAGTAAGGAATGCGGCAGAGCAAGGCGAGAAGCGACGTATGCGGGGTGATATACATTGATCGGGGTGTGGTAAATGGTGAGCGCTTAGAGACCCTCCATGTTTGAGACGAGCTCGTCGAGCTCGGCCTTGGAAGCGCGGTACTTCTCTTGTGCCTCCTGCATCGGGCGTTAGGCAAAGTGGCGATAATAACGCAAACAAGCGATCGCGTACCTCGTACTTGCGCTCCCACTGGTCACGCTCCTGCTCGACGCGCTGCACCTGGCGCTCGAAGTGCTCCGCCTTGACATCGACCTGACGCAGCCTAAGCGAGTAATCAGCACAATGATCGCGACAAATAAGCGACGGCTAAACGTACTTCTCGACGGTGTCCTTAACATTCTTCTCCGCCGCATCAAGCTCCTCCTCGAGCAACTGCACCTTGCGTTGCAAGTTCTCGCTCGTCGCCTTCGACGACTCGCCCTCGACCGAAGCGCCCTTGAGCTCGGAGAGACTACCCTCGGCCTTCTCGAGGTCGGTCTCGAGCACGGAGACCTTGTGCGTGAGCGAGGTGATCTCCTGGTCCTTCTCGAGCAGTAGCTGCTCGTACTTCTTGTTCTTCGCCTCAGCCTCCTCCGCGCGAACTACGGCCGCATCGGCCTCGGTACGGAGAGCAGCGAGTTTCTAAACGCCACAGTTAGAGATCTGGGTTTATTACGGTAGATCGCAGCATACCTCACGAATCTTGTCCATGTCAAAGTATTGGAAGGAAGGTAGAAGTGGGAGTGCAGTGGTTGGTGGTGGTCAGAGGGCAAGGGCTCGCTAGCGCGCTCGGCTGTGACGGAGAGCGGCTACTCGAACAAGCCACGCGGCGATTGCCGCGTGCGCGGGGCGAGGCCTCGACAGACCGCCGAGCCCGAGCTTGTCTCTCGACACTCACCATCTCAAGCGGGCCACCCGCTCAACACCTTTGATCTCTTCCACCATGACCGCTCCCGTATCCCAGGAGGGTATGTTCGCTTATATGCGCTTTTAGGCGGCATTCGAGCTGACTCTTGACTCCTGCAGAGCTGCCCATCCTTGAATCCGTGATCAAGTGAGGATCGCGCTTGACTTCGCTTAGCGAGCGGCACCCTAAACGTTTCCCGTGCAGCATCCGTAATAGGCTCAACCTCCTCAAGAAGGATCGCGGCGAATACATCAAGGCCTCCGATGTCAACACGCTCTACCAGGCCGTCATCAAGCAAGGTGCGCGAAACCCATCCACTCATGCCGTCGGAGGCCCACCGCGGTCCGTAGAATCGCATCGCTGACTACTATCTGTCTAGTCAGGAGACTGAACGATGTGCGGCAGGACGACGTCGTCTACAACAACCGCTTGGACACTCTCTTGGCTGATGTCTTCAGCTTGCTATCTCTGTTCTTCCTCACGATCGGAAAGACCAAGGAGGCCCCGGCTACTTACTCGCAGCTGGCGAGCATGAGGGTAGGTATGAAGAGTTTGCGAAATCCTCCTTCTCCTTCCTCCACTGCGATCCATGCAGGACTTGTCCAGAGCTTGGTGTCAACGATTCCCCTGACGAGATCGCATCTTGGCCTCTCAAGGGACTTGGCTGCGCCTTGGCCATGTCAATGTGATCCCGCAATTGACATTGTACTCGGTGTGAAGTGCAGCACTGTAATTGATGACGCTCTTGATGATCTTGACGGCCACATGCGTATCTGTATGCGCGCTCTATACCCATCCATGCTCCGGGCGTCTATCGCGCATCCACTCGTATAATGCCTCTATCTTGCTTCATCGTACTAATACAATTCATTAGCAAATTCTTGAGCACATGAACGAGTCCGCCATCTACAACGAATCCGATCTCAAGCCCTTTACACGACGACTAAACGACCTTCGGAACATTATCAGAAACGACGCCGACAGCGGCAAGCACCCCGAAGCCATGACCAAGCTGCTCGAACGCCAACTGAACGAGTGCGGTGCGTCTATCTCGCCGCCGTACGCCCAGGCTACAAATCCTTCGCATCTGTACCTTCCGTCATGCTAACATGCCCTCTACAGAATCGTTGTTGCGGTCTTTGCAGGAGTCGCTAGCGGTGCTTGATGTTGAGCTTGTGCCAATACATGAGCGTCTCGTCGGCATTCGTCGGAAGCTTGTTGCCCTCGCTGCGAAAGATGGCCCGCATAAGCAGGAGCTGAAGCCTTTCCAGGAGGAGTTGCGCAAGATCGACTCGTCAGTACATCTCCTTACGCGCCCAATACTATTCCTCGTCGTCTCATTTTGTTTCAGGAAACGTGTCGATGGCAAATTCATGGGACCAGGAGGAATCGTGCCAGCATCCCAAGCTATATGCTCATCATTACTCGAAGACTGCTTCGACATCGTACAGGAGATCCGCGCACAGGAGGAGAGCAAGCACGTACCACAGACGTTGAAGCCAATCCACGAGCGTTTATCTCAGTTGCGCGCGGAGCTTGATGGCCTCGCGCTTACGCACCGATGGTCGCTGCGCGAGACGGATCTGTTCAACTACTCGCTGTCGTTGCAGGAGATCGACAACATGCGTGTCGATGGCAAGTTCGTCGATACGGAGGGCAATCAACCAGGAGGGCAATATGTACGTGCCACCGCTTTCTCATTGCTTGGTATCACCGGTACTGACTAGTATGCCACAGGTTCTGCTGTACTTGCTTCGGCGATGTTACGGTGTTATCTACCGCTTGTTGTCTTCGAGTGAGCCCGTATCCGAGGAGCTTATCCCGATTGTACGTCTTGCGTGGTCTTATTCTCTTGATGTTATGCTGATTGTCTCTCCAGTCGAACAAGCTCTCGACGGTAAAGAAGTGCTTGAACGAGGTACTGAAATACGGCGGACCGTTTTCACCGCGCGACCTGTATCCGTACCAGTTGGCGCTGTACCAGATCGACTCGATGCGCAAAGATGGCAAGTTCGTCGGCGCCGATGGCTCTATACCGGAGGGTCAGGGTATCGTCATGGCTCATCTGAACGAGTGCCATGAGCTCGTCGAGATGGTGTGTTCTGCTTGTAGTCTAAGTCGGCTGGATAGATACTTACGCCTTCTACAGCTGAAGGAGAACTTGGAAGAGCCAGAGGAGGAAGACGAGTACGCCGAGGATGACGATGAAGACGAAGAGGACAACGAGGATGAAACGGAGTCTGAGGCCGCATAGTGTTGCGCGAATTATGACTCGTCCGACTTATCTCGATCGCTAGGAGCTGATGCGAAGGATCTGTGGCCTCTGTACTGATAGGTGTTTTGGATATGGACTATGAAATACTGTTCGCGTATACGTATGTAGAGTTGCGTTGAATCTATGCGCCGCTGCTGGCTCCACCTCTCACCTTTTTCCGGCATCTCCTTCGGTATTATGACACTGCGTCTGAATATATAATCGACGCGCACGGTCGCCAAAACGCGTCTGTCCCGCATGTCTTTTCCTGTTCTTGTACTGCTATAACATACGTAGCTCATGGAAGTACGGCGTCCTTCACCTCTGACTTTGGACGCTCGACGTTGCTGCATAGTACCAGGCTGGAAGCCGGGATCGGCGTCGGCCGGAGGCTGGCGGAACTCGGACCGGTGGTCCGGACCCGAGGCGCGCGTCACCGTGGCGAGGCTTGCACGCTTACCACCACCGCAACTGACAATCTATACCTCACGATGGACTACACGGCAGAGCTTCCTACAGAGATAATCTGTCAGCTATCCCGCACCGCTCGCTCTGTCAACCCCGTCCGTACGTCTGAGGAACTAAACCAAATTCGCGATTGGGTCGTACCCGGAGGCAGAGGAGAATTATCCGACTATGAATTTCACAAGTGCTATTCAAAAGCTTTACTTGCATGGGTCACAATTACACATGTCTGTCGCCGCTGGCGTACCATTGCCCTCGAGGATCCCAGTCTATGGACAGACATTCCCTTCGTGCTTAGCATGCCGTGGATAGACGCATTTGTCTCGCGAAGTACTGCGCTACCTATCCATCTTGACTGGAGCTCCGATGACTTCGAATACTACGGACACTATTTTTATACACGGCGAGATTATCTACTTTCCAACATCGTTCCAAAACACCATACAAGAATACGGAACCTCGATGTTAAACACGTGCATGATGGCCACCTCGAGAGTGACTCTGCTTTTCTCAAGGCGCTCTGCCGTCCATGGCCTGCTCTTGAAACAGTGAACATAAATCTCATGGGGTACTTCTTGTACCATAAGTTGTTTGGCGGTGAGGCTCCTTCTCTGCGTCGACTGTGCTTGCGATCCTCGGCTCGCTGTCATGAGCTTAGCTGGATGACGCCTATACTCGACCATCTCACTAGCCTGGACATCGAGTTTAGATGCGGTGTAGAGGCAGGATCGATGGCTGATTTTCTCGATGCACTGCACAATATACCCAACCTCCAACAACTTCGTTTAGGACCATCATCCTGTTGCCGAACGTCGCAATGACATTCGTGAGCAACAAGCCACGTGTGCGCGCACCGGCGCATAAGCGCGCCGCGCGTCTTTCTGGTCCCTCAGTCGCTTTGTCCATGCACTGAGGGTACGTACTTATTATCGTACTATAAGATACACTACTTACTATGTACATAGGAGACCGACTATCTTGTATAGGTACGACTAATAATGTAGTCGCTTTGTCCATGCACTGAGGGAGACCGACTATCTTGTATAGTCGTCAACAGGTTATGAGCTTCTAGCGCGATCTTTCGATCCCGCCAGCTCCCTCGTGCATCTAGATGACTTCGCGAGTTACTACCCCGGATCTGA
>KV424958.1:0-12825 GCA_001632445.1 Peniophora sp. CONT | reverse complement strand
CTGAGCTCTGTCCTTGGCCGTCATGAAGAGAGTGACGCTTCTCCGCGCCTCAGCCCACATGCTGTCGAAGCTGCCTGGATCCATTCAGACGATCCTTCAGAGCTCCTTCATATCGGCCACTCTCTTTTGTCCCGCTTTCTGAATTTAGGTCGCCTCGATGATCTCGAGCATGCCATTGTAGCCTACCAAAACGCTATAGCGCTCACGTCTGATGATGACACAGTCAACATGTCAAGACTATTCCAATGGCTTGGCAACTCCTTGACTATTCGTTTCCAGCGCCTCGGAAAGCTCGATGATCTAGAGCGCGCGATCATAGCTAGTCAAAAAGCTGTCGATATCATGCCAGAAGGGCATCCTGAAGTGTCTACACGGCTTCATGATCTCGGTGCTTCTCTAGAAACTCGTTTCCGTCACATTGGCGAGCTCGCTGATCTCGAGCGAGCAATTGCTCTCTTCCGAAATGCTATCAATCTAACTCCTACCGGTCATCCAAACATGGCTGGGCGACTTGTCGATCTCGGTATTGCTCTGCTGGGTCGCTTCCAGCATGTCGGTGGACTCAGTAATCTCAATGAGGCAATTGCCAACTATCGACGCGCCAACGAGCTCACACCCGAGGGGCATCCAGACAAGCACCGGCAACTTGCTCAACTCGGTGTTGCTCTTTTCAATCGCTTCCAGCATCGCGGCGAGCTCGATGATCTCGAGCGTGCGGTTGAAAACCACCAGCACGCCGTCAAGCTCACGCCGGAGGGACATCCAGGTAGGCCCCAGCAACTTGAACAACTCGGCGCTTCTCTGGCAAATCGCTTCCGGCATCTTGGCGAGCTCGACGATCTGGAGAGTGCGATTGAGAACCACCAGCAGGCTGTCAAGTTCACGCCCGATGGGCATCCAGGCAAGCCCTTGCGACTTGCTCTACTCGGTGTTGCTCTGTTAAACCGCTTCCGGCATCTTGGCGAGCTCGACGATCTGGAGCGTGCGATTGAGAACCACCAGCAGGCTGTCAAGTTCACGCCCGATGGGCATCCAGGCAAGCCCTTGCGACTTACTCAACTCGGTGTTGCTCTGTTAGATCGCTTCCAGCATCTTGGCGAGCTCGAAGATCTCGAGCGCGCAATTGAAAACCTCCAGCATGCTGTCAAGCTCACGTCCGAGGAGCATCCAGACAAGCCCTTGCGACTTGCTGAACTCGGGACTTCTCTGGCAGTTCGCTTCCAGCATCTTGGCGAGCTTGGCGATCTCGAGGGCGCAATTGAACACCACCAGCACGCTATCAAGCTCACACCCGAGGGGCATCCAGACAAGCCCTCGCGACTTGCTGAACTCGGCGTTGCTCTGTTAGATCGCTTTCAGCATACTGGCAAGCTCAACGATCTCGAGCGCGCGATTGAAACCCACCAGCACGCCGTCAAGCTCACGACCGAGGGGCATCCAGAGAAGCCCCGGCGACTTGCTGCACTCGGTGTTGCTCTTTTCAATCGCTTCCAGCATCGCGGCGAGCTCGATGATCTCGAGCGTGCGGTTACAAACTTCCAAGACGCTGTCAAGCTCACGCCCGAGGCGCATACAGACAAGCCCAAACGACTTGCTGACCTCGGTGTTGCTTTGGCCAATCGCTTCCAGCATCGCGGCGAGCTCGATGATGTAGAAGTACGGATAAGTTCCTGCCGTACGAGTCAAAGAATAGGCAGGGTATCTCAAACGATGCAGCCAGGCTGATATACGAAGCCAGAACAATAAGAGTCCAAACAAGAGCGAACGAAATCACAGGTAAGACACGCATACAACGAGAACGCCGAAAAGACCGTAACCCTAACCCGAGAACAGAACCCAGCGCCGCGTCTACGGCGGCTTGCTACTCCAACAGATGATCTCGAGGGTGCGATCTCAAACCAACAGCATGCTGTCAAGCTCACGCCCGAAGGGCATCCCGATCGCGTTGATCGATTGTGGCGGTTGAGCGCCTGTTTGAGGCTCAGGTTTGAACGAGAGCCGAGGCAATTACATTTCGATGCAGTTGTTGATATCCTTATGGAAGCCAATGAGCAATCGCTGGGCAAGCCCTCTATCCGCTTGGATTCAGCACGGGAATTTGTCACCCTTCTGACCCAACATTATTCACTCGGCTCTGCAGAATTACTGCTGCGCGCCCACTCTCATGTCATGGGCATCCTTCCTGAGCTTGTGTGGCTTGGGCATAGCATAGGCAGACGATATCAAGAAACTGCTAAACTCACAAACACGATTAGCACAGCGGTCACTGTTGCCATTTATTTCGATAAGCTATCGCAGGCTATCGAATGGTTGGAGGCGGGAAGATCCCTCATCTGGTCTCAGATTATCTCCTTGCGCATGCCACTTAGCGATCTGAAGGAGCAACATCCTAACCTTGCGGAAGATTTGGAAGACGTTTCAAAGGAACTTCAACGCTGGGGACATTTGCCGCGATTCTCGACGGCGCTCAAGTCGGATGAAGTTGCGCCTCATGTATCCGGCTTCGCGCCCTCTGATGGCATGGCGGATAGTCATCGCCGACTCGCCATACAGTATGACCGTACATTACGAGACATCCGGCATTGTCTGGGTTTCGAGGACTTCTTACGTCCGCCCAAATTTGCTAGCCTGCTCCCTGTGCTCAAGCATCTTGACAGGCCCGTGATCTTCATCAATGTACACCCTCAGATTTGCGATGCCTTGGCTCTTTGTCTGGATGGCTCCATTGCACGCATACCTCTGCCTAATTTGACAGAGAAGCGAGCACACCAATTGCGCTTTCTATGGATGCAGAACCTTGAGAGATGTCATACTCGTGTGCGCAGAGCCATGATGCCGGACATCAGCCCCGCTCGTGGCGACGCGTATATGTTCGGTCGCATCTTGGCGCGACTTTGGACATGGGTTGTCCAGCCGATCCTGCAACACCTGAACCTCGTAAGCACCATTCGCCGTTACGGTTGCACATGCACTCACAGACTGCTAGATCACAATCCAATCGGATTCGGCGAGGCTACCGCACATCACCTGGTGCCCTACGGGGCCGCTTACCCAGCTTCCTCTTCATGCGGCGGGCATCTACGACGTCAAGCAGAACTACAGACCCCACATCTTCGACTTCGTCGTCTCGTCTTACACCCCATCGCTCTCCGCACTCCTTCGTTGCAGTCAAAGCCTGAAACATCGGTCGTCACAGCCCAACATGCTCGTTGTCGCGCAACCAGCGACTCCAGGCCTCACTCATCTTCCTGGAACGAAGAAAGAATGCGCTTGTATCCGCGCCATCATTCCAGATACTGCATACACGCTCCTGGAACACGAGCAAGCCGTCGTAGAGAAGACCGCTGCCGTCATCGACAAGTATCCATGGGTGCATTTTGCCTGTCACGGAGTACAGGACGCGACCGATCCTACGCAGAGCGCGTTCGCCCTTTACGATGGACGCCTGACTCTATCGATGCTGATGGGTACAGTGGCAGACAACGTCGAGCTCGCCTTTCTGTCCGCGTGTCAGACTGCCGTCGGTGACGAGAAGATACCCGAGGAGTCCGCTCACCTTGCAGCCGGGATGCTTGTGGTGGGTTTCAAGGGGGTCATCGCGACGATGTGGTCGATTGGAGACGAAGATGCGCCTATCGTGGCGGAGGCATACTACAAGAAGTTGATGGAGCTTCGGAGTTCAGGCGCGGTCGGGACTGGGCAGACAGGAGCGGCGTATGCGTTGCATGAGGCGGTGAAGGTCTTGAGGGAGAAGGTCGGCGAGCAGAACTTTGTGAAGTGGGCCCCGTTCGTGCATTTTGGTGTCTGATTGGGTTATCTGTATGCATTCTGTGTGAGACTGACAATCGGCAAGATAATACGTATCGTAGAGTTCCTCTTGTTTGAACGATAGAAAGTCATAGGAAACTATTGGAGCACCGTTGAACACTGCATACATACCGTGACGCTGCCCAACCATTCGGCGTGAACTCAAGCTCGCTCGAAACATTCGTCCATAGCACAGCACAATCGAGCAAAGCGTACGAGTAAAGAAATGCATGAACATCCAAACAATGCAAACAGGCACAACTTCATCGCAGCATTACAACAACGGGCAATATCACCACTGCAACCCCTCCAGATACCTAACCACCTCCTCCACATCGACGGTGCGCACGTACACGGACGGCTCAGGGTACAAGAAGCAGACCCGGTGACACAGCGAGATGACCGCGGAGAGCGGTCTTGGTGACGTCGTAGTCCTCCATATCGTTCGATAGGTTGGTGCCGAGGTAGTATAGCTGAGCGAGAGGATTGGGCGCAGGCGTGGGTTAACAGACAAGAGGGATGGTCGTACATCGTCTTGTGCTTGTCCGTTGGCATCCGTTGGTGCAAGGTTCGCGAAGAGCCCGTGAGGAGCCCAAAAGCAAGGCAGAGGCGGTCGAATTCTAATGCGTGCATTGCGTCCTCAACCTCTTCAACTTGCTCTTCGTCTTCGTATTTCATCGCCTTCTCCTTCCTTTTCCCACTCGCGGTCGAGCCGAGGGTCCCGTTGATACAGAACACCACAATACTCCCGGGCACGAGTGGCAATACGCAGAATCCCGCGTTACACCGCGTTCTCATGCAATAAGTTGACGAGCCCGCGCAATGATCTCTCAAGGCACTGCTGCACGACGTCCCTATGCTCCTCATCCATGTCCGTATTCATATCGGCGAGTAATATGCGACACGCCGCCGCGAGCGCCACCAGTCCTCCAGCCGGCTCCTCGCACTCATCACTTCTACCCTCGACCAGCGCATCTGTGCGTCTCGACGAAGCTTTGTTTGTCTTCCAGGGACCAAGCAGGAAAGCGTCGAGCTGTAGCTTATATTTCTAGCGATCGTCCGTCGAGTGTTGATGGAGTAGGAAGCAGCAGCAAGCCAG
Source organism: Peniophora sp. CONT (assembly GCA_001632445.1). Classification (NCBI taxonomy): domain Eukaryota; kingdom Fungi; phylum Basidiomycota; class Agaricomycetes; order Russulales; family Peniophoraceae; genus Peniophora; species Peniophora sp. CONT. Next base: position 7,919 of record KV424958.1, on the reverse strand, counting down.
CGGCGGATCGAGTCAGTCGTGATGGAAGGAGCACGGCTGTTGAGTAGGTTCGGTGCATGAGCCGGTGGGAGAGACGACGGGTGCAGAGAAGAAAGTGTGAGGGATGAGTGTGAAGGATAAGTGTGCACGGAGAGGCGGGTGTGGTTACGTCGCCATCTTGACAAGAATCTTAGAGAGCGTCGCGAGCTGCAATCCTGCATAGTATCGATATCAGCTCACATTCAAGATGGAATCGAAAAATGCAAGTATACTTACATCCATCCGCTCGACCTTCCCAACCGCGACCTTCCCCGCTCCATCAGCTCCCCAAGCTTCGCACTCCCCTGCCTAACAGCAAGCCTAGCGAAAACTGCCACACAATCCATCTCCCCTAGCACGCATCGCCTCCCTGACTCTAGACCTCAACTCGCTGGCCTAAGCACGGCACGCAAAACCTTCGTCGCACATCTTGATCGAACACTCGAAAGCGTGACGGACGAGCTGGGGCGTAGATCTCGTACTGCGTGCGAGAATTGACGCGCTTCGCCTCGGTTCCTCGACTCGGAAGGTCCGCGAACATAGTTGTGCCTATTCTGTGCGAGTTTCGGCTAGCTTATACCAAGCGTGAGCAGCTCATTGTCGCGAGCTAAGCAACCGCTCAGTACAACACGCATTGCGATACATATTCCATGCACATACCAGAAGAGACGTTCTATAGAGGAGTAGTAGGGGTATCCGATGAATCCGCCACTCGTTTGGAAGACGAGCACGCGCGGTTATGGAATGGCGTGCGCGGGACGATCTCTACGATGCGCCGCGGGATTCGGTAGGGCTCAGAAGCGGACTTGGTCTTCTAAACGTGACCGAAGGCGCATTCGAAGGTGAAGGCGCAGGTGCTGTACTGTGGCGCCGGTGCTGGCGTGCATATGTCCGTGATAACTTGCATGTTGATGGTGGTTCAGAGTGAAGTTGCGTTGACGCGCCCGTCTGCCAGCTTTTCATCGCACCTACTTAAGTATCTTTGTATTCTTCACCTACTCTACCCGTACACCTTGCCTTCGCGCATTGCAGCTACATATCCGGCCTCACATTACTATAACGCAATGTGCGCTCACGTTATTATTCTACTCCGGTAACGTCACAGACATCGGTACTCTCTGAGCTGCCCTTCCCCTTGGTCACTGTCCGTCAACTCTGCCCAAGATCTCCATGATGACCAGTACCGCAGCGCGCAACACGAGCATATATTCCTCGACAGCGACCCAACGTCTGGGCAAGGCGGACCAAACATCAAGATCGCATCTGCACTGACAATGGGCAACTTTGTGAGCGCAGCGGTCGTCCTGATCGCATGCCGATATCGCGAGGCTCGCTGGTGCTGAATAGCGCGTCGCCGTTTGATGCGCCACTCATCGACCCTGGGTTCCTCAGCACCGACGTGGACGTCGAGACGTTCGTCGCTGCTGTGCAAGCACTGAACACATTCGTTGCTGCCGATGCGTGGAAGGGATACATCATCGCACCCGCAAAGGGAAGTCCGGACTACAGCAGCGCGCAGAGCATCGCAATTTATGTGCGCAAGAACGCCATCAGCATTCACCACCCGGTCTCCACTGCACGCATCGTTGACTTGCAGACAGGCAAGGGGGTGCTGAACGGGGACTTGACGGTGCGCGGCGCTCGTGGGCTTCGTATCGTTGACGCCAGTGTGCTGCCTTATATTCCCGCCGGGCATCCACAGACCGTGGTTTATGCGCTTGCGGAACGCGCTGTAGACTTTATTACGCAGAGCTGATTGACTGTGTGACATTTTCCCCTTACATTTTCCTTGTACCAAATCCTGTATACTCATGCCCTTCATTATTTCTGTCAAATCGTTGTTCTCAAAATATTGTAACTACATACGCGTGGTCCACTCGGTATTCACCCGTTATATTCTTGACATGTTGAGTTGGCTGGCATTGTATTGGAGGGCACGTCTGAGCATCGGGCATGGGATAAGCAGTAAGAGCTGCGGCGGGTGTACGAGATGCTGAAGAGGTCGGGTATACACCTGCGCATGAGAGGTGTTGGTATGTATTCGGAAGCGCATGGATGGAAAACGATCGGGAAAGTGAGCGCACCATGCATAGTACGTGTCCATCTCCTGCTATGTAGTCCTCCAGGGTAGCTCACAACCTCACATCGACCCCGGTTTCTGGCCGCATCTTCATCGACTGCACCGTAGGGAGCTAGATTAAGCCGCAAAACGAGCCCGTTCACAGAGCCTTGGCCACGGCATGCAGTGTATGGGAGGTTCAGAAGAAATGCAGGTGCAAGCATGATATATTATTGCAAACGTGCACCGACGTGGTCGGAGGCAAGGTCGGGGTCAGAAGCGAAGCGCGTCTGGATCTGGCGCGGCCAGCGATGCGCGCGTCGCTTGCCTTCGTGCGACCACTGTGTGCTATGATCCCAACTTACATTTCCTCTTGCGAGACTCCTCACAACATAACTGTAATAGGCTAATCAGGACCTGATATTTGAAATACAAGTTTCAGAGCCTCCCAGCTTCATCCTCTGCGTCAAGACGGCCAGAGCGTCGTACGCGTTCAATGGCCGCGTCGTCGTGACTTCTTCCTCTTTCTCGTCACTGTTCAATGACTCTGCACACGGCGCGTTTGCCAGACCAAAGAGCTGTCATACTCGGACATGCTGTGTTTGGATAGCCAAACCTAGGATCCAAGCTATCCGGATAGGTGCTTCTCTGACGTTTGACGCTGGGAAATGATGACGCTGGGCCATACACGGAAGCTCCGCCTTTGCTAAGAACAAGCAGGGACGTGGACACGCTGGTAGCCAAACGTACTCATTGCGTGTCAGTACCTAGCCGTTCGGTTTTGAGCGTGCAGCTGTAGACCGACACAATCTTCGCGAATGTGAGCCTCGGCGCTTGCACTACAGCGGAAGCATCCGCTGACCCTCTTACACAGCCTGTCCAGCCTCAGAGCATCCGTTTGGTCACCACATACATATATAAGGATGAACAAGTCTGGTATTCGACACCTCGGCAAGCTAGGTGATATCGAGAAAGTATTCGCCGCCTACCAACATGCAGTGGACCTCACGCCTGAAGGACATCCAGCTAAGCCGGACCGACTCCACGGTCTGAGTATGTCGCTATTGGATCGCTTTCAAAAAATTGGCGAGCGCGATGATCTTGACCGAGCCATTGCCATAAACCAGAAGGCCGTCGAGCTCACGCCCGAAGGACATCCAAACGGGCCTCCTCGAATTCAGACATTGGGTGAATCTTTATTAGCTCGCTTTCTACTTCTCGGAGAGCTCGCCGACCTTGAGTGCACAATTGTGAACCACCTCCATGCCCTCGAGCTCACGCCTGTGGGTCATCCTGACCGCGTTGCTCGATTATGGAATTTGGGCTCCTCTCTGAGTATCAAGTTCCAACGAGAACCAAGTAAATCAAATTTTGACGCAGCTCTTGATCGCTTCATAGAAGCCAATGCGCAATCGCTGGGCAAGCCCTCTATCCGATTGCATTCCACACGGGAGTGTGCGTCCCTTTTGTTCACATACCCAGAATTCGGATCCGATGAATTACTGTTGTCTGTGCACTCGCGTGCAATGGATATCCTTCCAGAGATTGTGTGGCTGGGACACAGCGTCAACAGGCGTTATCTAGAAACTAGTCGAATCACAGATATTGTCAGCACTGCGGTACACGTTGCCACTCGCCAGCACGCGTTGTCACAAGCCATCGAGTGGTTGGAGGCTGGTAGATCACTCGTCTGGTCTCAGGTCCTTGCCTTACGAACATCGTTTCATGATCTCAAGAAGCGTTATCCTGATCTCGCGGAGGCTCTGGAAGAAGCCTCAAGGCAGCTCCAGCGTTCCGGATATATGTCGCACTTCTCGACGTCGTATGAAGAGACGGCTACTCATGTACCCGACATCCCACCCGCCAGAGCCAATCTCACGGCGGATAGACATCGCCGATTCGCCATTCAGTATGACCACACGTTGCGAGAGATTCATCGCTGTACGGGCTTCGAAGACTTCATGCGTCCCCCTAAGTTTACTAATCTACTTCCCGGGCTCAAACATCTCGAAGGGCCCGTGGTCTTCATAAATACACACCCTGCCTCCTGCGACACCTTGATGCTCCTTCCCGATGGTACTCTTGTACGCATAAAGCTCCATGATCTGACAGAGAAGCGTGCCGGTCTGTTGCGCTCTGCGTGGTTGCAGAACCTTGAATGGTGCCATACTCGTGTGCGCAGGGCTGTGTTGCCGAACACGGTCCCTCGTCGTGGTGGGACGACTATGTTCTGTCGCATCTTAGCGCGCCTTTGGACATGGGTCGTCCAGCCGATCCTGCAACACCTGAACCTCGTGAGTACCATTCGCTGTTCAGATAGCACCCCCAGCTCATAGCGAGGCTGCTAGATCACGGGCCATACAGATGAGTCCGCGAGGATACCGCACATCACTTGGTGCCCTACGGGTCCGCTCACCCAGCTTCCTCTCCATGCGGCGGGCATCTACGACGCCAAGCAGCACCATAACCCCCACGTTTTCGACTTCGCGGTATCATCTTACACCCCATCACTCTCTGCGCTGCTTCGCTGCAGTCAAGGATTGGACCCCCGGTCATCCCAGCCTAACATGCTCGTCGTCGCGCAGCCAGCGACTCCAGGCCTCAGTCTCCTTCCAGGGACACAGAAAGAATGCGCTCGCATCCGCGCCATCATCCCAGAGACTGCATACACGCTCCTGGAACACGAGCAAGCCGTCGTAGAGAAGACCGCGGCCGTCATCAACCAGTATCCCTGGGTGCACTTTGCCTGTCACGGAGTACAGGACGCGACGGATCCAACGCAGAGCGCGTTCGCCCTCTACGACGGGCGCCTAACTTTGTCAATGCTGATGAACACGGTGGCTGACAACGCCGAGCTTGCGTTCCTGTCCGCTTGTCAGACCGCCGTCGGCGATGAAAAGATCCCCGAGGAATCTGCCCACCTCGCCGCCGGAATGCTTGTAGTGGGTTTTAAGGGCGTCATCGCGACGATGTGGTCGATTGGGGACGAAGATGCGCCTATTGTGGCAGAGGCGTACTACAAGACGTTGTTGGAGCTTCGGAGCTCGGGTGCGGTTAGGGCTGGGCAAACGGGCGCGGCATACGCGTTGCACGACGCGGTGAAGGTTTTGAGGGAGAAGGTCGGCGAGCAGAACTTTGTGAAGTGGGCCCCGTTCGTGCATTTTGGTGTCTGATTAGGGTTTCTGTATAGGTCCTGTACGAGATTGAGATATGCATCTAAGCAAGTATCCCGCGTAAAGCTTTCTCAGAACACGCACTCATGGCATAGCTCAATCTGGTACAAGTGACGCAAAAGAGATCAGAAATAAAGCAAAGCACAGTGTAAAAGTAAAGAAACTCATAAGCATCCAAGCAATGCAAACCGGTACCCCTCCAGATACCTGACCACCTCCTCCGCAACGTCTGCGCCCCTCGCCTCTCCTTGACTGGTCTCCACCTCTTCCTCATATCCGACTCCGACCCTCGCAACACGCTCCATGACAACCTTATACAACCTCGCAAACTCCCTCGCGCTCCCCAGTAAATCGTCCTTCAGATGCTTAACGCAACCATGAAGTTATCCTCCGAATCACGCATAGGAAGACCGAGTAACACAGCGAGATGATCGCGGAGGACGGTCTTGATGACGCCCAAGTCGTAATGATTATGCTGCGGTATAGCTGAGCGAGAACGTCGAGCGATGGCATGTATTCGGTGCAGGCGGAGGATTGGGCACAGGCGTGGGTTGACGGACAAGACGTATTCAGGTCGAATAGTTGTACACCGTCTTTCGCCTGTCCGCTAGCGTCCATTTGTACAAGGTTCGTGAGGAGCCCGAGAGCATTGGCAGAGGCGGTCGAACTCGGATGCGTGCATTGCTTCCTCAACCTCCTCGCCTTGCTCTTCGTATTCGTCTTAAGCCGGCTTCTCCCTCTTTCTCCCGCTTGCCGCCCAATCGAGGGTCCCGACGATACGCAACGCCGCGATGGTCCCGGGCACGAGTGGCAGCGCGAGTCGTTGGCCTAAAAGAATTCCGCATCACACAGTATTCTCGTGCGATGAACTCTCAAGGCACTGCTGCGCGTCTTCTGCACCTCATCTGTTCCTGACTTATATGGAGAGGCAATATCCGACACGCCGCCGCGAGCGCTCACAGATCTCCGGCCAGCTCCTCGAACTCGGTGCTGCCACCCTCGACAAGCGCATCAACGCGTCCTGTAGCATTCTTTTACGTGCCCCAGCGCCGAGAAAGAAAGCGTCGAGCATGCTTAAGCAATAGCTTATATGTTCGAGCGAGCGTTGAAGAAGCTGGACGCAGTGCAAGGCCCGCACCGTGACCTGTCAACTGGGAAGGGAGGTCCGGTATGAGGCTGTCGAGTAGGTTCGGTACATGGGCTCGTGCGAGACGATGGACGTAGAGGAGAGCGTTGGGAATAGATGTCCACATAGACGGGTGCGGTTCGGTTGTGATCTTGGCGAGAATCTTGGAGAGCGTCGCGAGCTGTAACCAGAAGTAATATTAGCGTATGTACAAGATAAAATCCCAAGGATACTCACATTCATCCGTTCGACCTTCCCAACTCTTCCCAGACCCTTCGAAGTTCGAAGTTCAAAACCCTCATCCATCCCAACTACCCTTACTCCGCACGTCCCTCCCTCCAGAAACAGCCAGACAAGCGTCCAAACCCCTATCGAGTCATCTCCCCACCGCCCTCATCTTTCCTCGGACGCATAGTATCCCATGCTCGACTTCGGAGCTCGCTGGTCCGAGCACGGGGCGCGAAGCCTTCATTGCACATATTGATTAGACATCCAAAGATGCTCTCGTGACGGACGGCTGGTGAGGATAGCATGAGAAGAGGTCAGGATTTCGTTGCGTGTGGGAGATGCTGAAGCCGCGTATACATCCGGAGAAGTATGTATTAGCATATCGGAAGCGCATGGATAGAATGAGATTGAGAAATTAAACGCACCGTGGATGTTCCTTGCTCATCTCCTGCTACGTAGTCCTCGCGGCTTACAACCTCTCGTCGACTCCGGTATTTGGCCGCATCTTCATCGACTGCACCGCAAACAAACCCATTCGCAGGGGGTTATCTATACAATGCAGTGCATGGGAAGTTCAGAAGAAATGCGGGTGTAAGCATGATATATAAATCGCAAGACCTGTACCGACGGGGTCCGAGGTAAGGTCGCGGTTAGGAGCAAGGCGCGTTCTGAATCTGAAGTGGCGATGCGCGCGTCACTTGCCTTCGTGCGACCACTAGGACCCCAATCACAGTAATGCTCTTACCGGTTTCCTCACAGCTTGAGCGCACTGGTCTAATCGAGAACCTTCATGATACGTTGATCAAGTATAAGTGCAAAAGCCAAATTTCATCCTCTGCGTCAAGACGCCCAATGGTCGCTGTGACCTCATCCTTAGGCGTTGTTGGCACTGTCAGATGGCTCTGCACGCGGCTCGTGTGCGAGGTAGGAGAGCTGGCATACTCGGACTTGCTGTGCTTGGAATGACGAACCCTAGGATCCAAGCTATTCGTCCGGTGCTCTATGGGTGCTTCTCTGACGATTGGCGCTGGGAAGCACATTGGGCTGTCAAACACAGTACACGGAAGCCCCGCCTTTGCTGTAGCACAACCGAGGACCTTGACACGCTAGCAGGCAAAGGTATACGCTGCTTGTTACAGTAAGGAGTGCCTAGCCGCTCGGCTTTGGACGTGCAGCTGTAGATCGACACGATCGAATGTAAGCCTTAGCGCCTGTTCTAAGGCGGAAGCATCTGCTGACCTTCTTACACAGCCTGTCCAGCCTCAGGGTACCGGGTTGGTCGCCACGTACATATATGAGGATGGACAACTCCAGT
>KV424957.1:0-12612 GCA_001632445.1 Peniophora sp. CONT | reverse complement strand
GCCCGGCCATCAGGCCATCAGCTTAGTCAGGACACAAATGCCAGTCGACCGTGAGCGACTCGAAATCAGCGAACGGTCGAATGGGAAGGAGTCTGTCTCTGTCCGGACCGTGCGTTGACCGACGTCGTCGCGTTCGGCCGCTCAGGCGTTCAGACCGCCGTTCCCTGTGTCTGTTCTCCCTACCAGCACTTTCCTGGCCACATCAGTCCCTTCAATCATCGCCTTTTGAGCTCTATATCTCCATATACTTACCAGCCCAGACATCGATAGATGCACACCAAGCTCATTTTATAGCACGAGGCACTGTAAGCTTCCATACAATTACTGAGCATTAGCGACCATTCGCCGCTCACCGGCGCTCACCTTCCGTCATCTACTTATCAACTGGAATATTTGCCGTACACAAAGCGGCCGTTCTTGGGTATTTCCGCATCCATGATACGCATCCAATACTGGAAGACAAGACACGGTTTGGCAGACGCGTAGCTGTCCACTACGCGACGCCATCAGCCACAGTTACATCTCCGCTTCCACGATCGTCCGCCCTTCGCACAATCTTCGCAAACCATCCCAGATTGAAGATGACCAGCACGACAAAAGGTAATCCGCCCACTACTATCGGTTGCTTGGCGTAGGCCACGACGAGTAAGAAGAGGGAAGCTGCTATGACCGAGATGAATTGCATGGATCTCGGTAAGCTAGCCTGGATTGCGAAGTAGAGATAAGGCTGCGGGCTGTTGCGGGCTCGAACCTGATGCAGTGTCATTCAGGCTCGCGCAAAAGGTATACATAGTCGCACCTCGAATGTGTCTACGCTGATACCGCGGTACCGGAAGAGCATGTAGCCATCGATGATGATCCCGATCGCTGTGGTAGCAGCAGATATGCTGAAACACAGCAAAGCAATACTGTTTTCGATGTAAAGGGTATCCTTGATCGCATAACCGAACACTGTCGCGTCAATGCTGAAGTTGCCATGAGTGAAAAACAGCGAGTAACCAAGGAGATGGTCTTACGCCGCCAGGACAAAGAGCTACGAAATCATCACGGTCAGCGGGTTTCAGTTCGTGGGTGATATGGTCCTCACAAATGTAAGTGTCGTGTTCCATTCATCTTGAATTTGCTTCTGCACCGTTTGCAACGCCTCAGCCGACTCTGAGTCGCGCAGTTCGTGATAATAAGTCAAGCGGGAGCCGAAGAAGTCACACCACGTTGCCCATGCAGAGTGCGCGTACCCGCGGACCTTCGCATGGAAGGTAGTGGGCGGTTGGATTGGAAGGCCGGCGTGTGGTCTCACTGCATGGTCTACAATAGGTTCGGGGGATGGTCTAAAGGTATATGTATCATTGGCGTTGCAGTCAAGGTCGTTAATGAGGTGGACGTACATTGCGCTACTGGCTGGCTCAACCCATGATGGGGACGACTCTGAAGGCCCGCTGAAAGTACTGAATGAATGTTGGAACAGACTGGTGGTGGAGACTTACGCGGGGTCTTCGTCCTGATCTATAAGATATGAAGGCAAGTCTTTCGTGCCCTGATTCCTCTCAACATCGTAACCTATGTAGCTGGAGGATGCACATATAACGCTAGCCTCATCTTGAGGCCCTGTAGGCGCCCGATGGCGGAGACGCCTCGAGTCCTCGCCATCAGCATCAAATTGGAGGGTCGCGGAGCTAGAGATGCGTATGGGCGAGGGATCGTTGACGTCCAACGCTGTCGGCGACGAAGCCACAGGGCGATCGGCAACGGCGTCGACATCTTCGCCTATATTCAATCCCGCAAGTAAACCTTCAATACCTAGCCCGGCGAGCAGACCTGCGAGTCCGAGAGCCGCGCTATCGAGACCCGTTACACCCACCAATTTCTCCAAGGGCCTCAGGCTTGGATTGAGCAGCTTCGTGATAGCACGCGGGATGGACACGAAGCAAGGTCGCTCTGTCTCGGCAGCCGTGCTGCTTCCGTTAGAAGTCGCGAAGCACTGGGTGTGTTCGGGTCGCACGTTCTCTACCGAGTTCGTTTCAAGACTTGTATGCTCTCTGTCTTTGCTGTCACCCTTCGGCGTATCGAAGGAGACGGACAAGACGGACCAATATGTCCAAAGGACGACGATGACGGGAGTAACTCGATGTGGCGCTCGTCCGAGTCACGGTCTATACGGGCACTGCGGCTTGCACTTTGCCGAAGCTAGCCAGTGAGAACAAGGTTGACATCCCGTTTCGCATGGAGATATATCGTCAGCAGGCTGATGCGCAAGTGCCTCAGCAAACAGAGGCGGACGATCATCATTAGCTTCAGCGTGTTCGCGATGACGATAGCGGCCGTGGCTAAGATTTCGGTCCATCCAACCTAGTGTCCGTGTTAGCATCAGCTATTTGCAGTAGAATATCGGTAGGACATAGATATCGGTCGGACTCGATAATGAACCCATTGACGGATGCACTCACTGGTGGCCCGGGCCGGTCCGCCGGTTTACCCAGCCGAAAGACGCGGCAACAACGACGACGAGCAATGCGAGAGCCTTATCCCACACCACAGTCCACAGAGGACAGCTACGATGCCATCCTTCCTGTATATATCCCGTATACCCCCTTCCACGTACTCCCAAAAGACTATGTTCCGAGGTATCGTTCTGATCTGTGGAAGACAGGCCTATGGATAAGTGCGGGTATAACGGTGGAGACTCCGTGCGTCCGTAGCGAGGCGAACTGAGACCACTGGTGTCGCAGGCAGGCATACGCAGAGTCCTGACATTGAAGTGAACGCACGGATCTGGCATTTGGATATGTTCGTACCACGGTACTGTGCCCGCTTCAAGCCCATACTCGACCGCCTCGTCGACAATGTTGTCGACCTCCGCCGTAACGTTTCCCGACCGCCGATGAAGCCATGTCAACTCAATGTCACTGTCCTGAACAAGCTCTTGACCAGTAGCTGATGAAGACATGTTGGTAAAGAATCTAGGGGGAAAGGAGCTGAGAAGCAAGGCGGAGGAAAGGGCAGTCTCCAGCCCTTTCCCATGACCTATATGATAAGGTTAGGCGCCGGAATGGGCGTTTTTGGAGCCCTCATAGCCATGCATAGCATGCGACAGACTACGCATAGATAATATCAATAGGTGCACCAATAACGAACAATTTCATCCATGAGAGTCGACATGTTATCGGTTGGGTATCGGCAAACGGTCGGAAACCTTGCCGTGCCTTGTGGACCTCGCGGATTTCGCAGCAGCTTGTTGCACCCTGTATAAAAGATTGTCTGCTTGAATTTCGAGAAACAGCAAATGATCATCATTGGAAGCGCAAGCATCCGTAGAGGGCTAGGATGGGGTGTATATATGTAGCATGCCGAGACGCAAATATGAGTTCCACAAGTACATCGATTCTAATGGCGTAGACGTGGTGAATGTGGACAGTATAGGGATTGCGCGTTCAAGATGACATATCGAATAGTACAGCGTCTGAGACATTTGGTCGGAGAAGTGTGGATCCCGGATTATGCCAAACTAGATGGGCCAGAGAGATATATGTGTGACAGGTTTCATGTTTCAGAAGCAGCCGAGAACAGGAATCGACAGATATGAATGGCAAGGTCTGCAAGATACCAACACGTCGTCATTATGCAGCGTGGCTGGCGACTGTTTGGCTGCAGTCACGGTGATCGCAACCCTCGATCCGGACGTCCGAGTGTCGAGATGACACTTTTGAGGGCGAGGAGAGGCCGCGCCAGCTGGTCGACGAGCGTAGCATCCCGCTACAAGATGACCGCAACTCGGCACCAGGACCAAGCCGACCACCGGTCACGACGTGTTCGGGAGGCACATGTAGCGAGGGGAAGTGGCGACATGTAGGGCGATGGCATGTAGAAGGACGTCGGAGAAGTGTGTCGATGAATCAATCGATAGAGATCAAATGCAAACTGCCGACGCGTTGTCAATGTCATCATGCAGCGTGGCTGGCGACTGCTGGACTGCAGTCGCGGTGGTCGCAACCTTCGATGCGGACGTCGAAGCATCGGGAATGACACTTTCGAGGGAGAGGAGAGGACGCGCCAGCTGGTCGACGAGCGTAGCATCCCACCACAGGATGACTGCAACTTCCGGTACCAGGACCAAGCCGGCCATCGGCCACGACATGTTCGGGAAGCACATGCCGAGTACGAAGAGCGAGAGGTGAAGAAGCGCGCTGTGAATGGCCAGCCTAGGGAGGCCAGAGTGGACAGCAAAGACAAAAGGCATCTTAGACGCACGTCAGGATATAATACCGTGCACCAAACGAGGTGATCGTACACACCTTGGGTTTCGCTGCCGAAGCCCCGCCCAGGTCCGCAAGGAACCATCCAGCAACGATCATGCCAAACGCAACGATAGCAAAAGAGCTTGCGAGGCAATAGGCGACAAGGTCGCCACTATCGAGGGAGGTGCGATCCGCAAAGGTGTCGAGGTAGAACTTCGCGAGTATTATGCAACTGCGACGGCCCATCAGTGAGGTGAACATGCCGGCATAAGCATCCACTTACGCCGTCACGGTCAAGAGCTGGAACAGACGACGATTTTCAGTCAGCACTGGCGCGCGCGCAAGATGGAATATGGCGCGTACCGCGAGCAGACATTTGCGCCATTCGTCTTCGAGTTCCGACCATCTCTCCTGCCAGTCCTTGCCTGTCTCTGCGAGGCACAATCGCTTGTACAAGACGTAGACCGTGAAGCGGCAGCCGAGTATACCGAGAGAGCCGAGAGAGAGCTTCAGGGAGCGGATGGCATGAAGGCCTGTGAACAGGAGTCGCTTTCCCGTGGCTCTATTGACGATCCAGTGAAAGATATGGCAGAGGGCGAGCGGACGTGTCTCAGGAGCAAATCTGAATGAAACGCGTTAGCAACAGCGAAGGAGCGAAATTAGCCGGAATGTGAGGCTCACCCAACATCTTTTCCACGCGCGTCATGGTCCTCAAGGTGACGCCCAGCAGCGGATTCATAAGTCAACTCCTGCAGGGCAACGAACGGACTCTCTGATTGACCTCCGTCTTCTGGCAGTGCCAGACTGTACTTAATCTTCGGCGGCTCTCTCTCAGGAGTATCCCTGTCTATCTGAAGGTGCAGGTTGTCAACGTTCAAAACCGCACGGACACCACCGGTGACTACTGACCGATTTCCTGCCACTGATAACCTTCATTAGAGGTAGCGCCGCGCAGCTACTCATGGCGACAACAGTGACGCCGGCAATTCCTAATATCTGCAGTCTGAATCAGTATTTGCAGCGGTAGTAGGTTCAAGGCATATGGTAGCGTCTTAATGACTTACCAGCAGCACTGCTGTATCCTGGGTAGATTCCGTGAAGGATCGAGCCGTCCACGAAAAGCGCCAAACGTAGGTTCCGATGAGGGCGAGTAGCACCAACGTGAAATTGCAACAACCGGAAGGTAGTTTGAGCAGAAGGGAGAGGTGCGTGACATTGGGTGCTGTAGAGTCGCCGTCTAGGTCGTCTGTGCTGGCCTCTGGGAGTTCATGGAGGCACCGTTTCTGACTCCCCTGGGCTTTGTCCTTATCGATACTAAGACTGGCATCGGCAAGACTGGGGGCTATCGGGGCGTTATTGACCGAGCGCTCTCCTTGGTTTACTTGTAGCGACACACGGTCCATGGGCGCCTGGGATCCGCGACGTTCAATGCCTTTGCGAGGATAGAGCCTGGAGGAAGTCTGAGCGTTCACGAAAGGTTCAGCGTCGTCATTGTCGTCCATGAGTGTGCAAAGGTGGACAGCGCGTGTTCGAGTCGGGGCAGGGTGGTGGTGGCTTCCTTCTTACCCTCATGCGACGCTTGAATTCGCCAGGGCGTCTATAGGCGACCTTTTCAGGATCTGCTTCCCACCCGTGTCTATCTGGGACCCATGAAGAAGATCGACCGCACTGGCTGGCATGCTGGCCGATGTCGATGATACATCTCAAAAGGGACTGCGAGCATTATTGCGGGTTTCGAATCAGTTGGCGCAAGTTGTGTCGTGCGCGTCTCCCGGGCGCCTCACACATCTTTCGCTCCACATCTTCCGAAAAGCCTAGCACACCCGCTTCTCGACATGATACCTCCATACCATGCGCGTTGAAAAGCCAAAAACCTGCCATCAAGGCGTCCCAGCATAATCCTGCAGTCGTCAAGGTTGATCGCAAACTCGCAGACTGAGGGAATAAAATCTTACTACGCAACGCAAGATGCTGCTGTATGACCTGAGACGCCCTTGCACGCTTCTTATACGACCCATTCATGCGCAAATGCATCTGTCGGGGCCGTAGAAGCTGCGCTTCGACTAGGAGTTGTCTCGCTCAAGCACACGCTGCTTAATCAGCCATTGCATGACGGAATATATTATGGACGTTCAACATTGCCCGATCATCCGATATCATCATTTCAGGCTATGCATGTGTTTAGATGCCATAGCTACAAAGCTATCTTGTCACGGGCTGCATCTATACCATGCTAAGATTGCTTTGGATGTGAAGAAACGGCGGTATAGACGCAATTGCAACTTTTCTACCTCATGTCCAAGTCATCTCGTCCAGCGCCAAGTAGTACTTCTGTTGGCTAGAGGGGCTACGTCTCGTGCTCTATCCTCTACACTGCTAGTCACGACATACACGCGCACGACCCATATCCTATTGCCCCGCACTCGTCCGTTCATGAACTTTGTTTTCACTTGCTGACACCGCGCCCGGCCCATTTCTCGAGCGACAGACAACTATCCGCATTCAGATTGATATCGGTATGCTAACGATAGCGACGCCGCCTAGCAAACTGAGACACAGTTCCTTTACTTTCCTTTCCTTTCTTGACTAAAGAAGAGCTCAGAAAGGCAATGGACTAGTCAAACGTTTCACTGACGACTGTTCCCGAATTCCAGGCAGTCTGCCGTGAAAGTTACGTTCGGTCCTCCATCTTCCGGCCCGTACTAACCAATGGTAGTATATCTGGCAGTCATCTCTTGAGCAAGGCATTGCAAAGGCGTCTGAATATGCCGAGCGGATGTGAAAGTGACTCAATACTACCAGCGAGTGTGTCCGAGTTTGGTATGTAATGGCGGTCTTCAATAGCACCGACAGCAACGAAGGCCAGTGTCCTTTGAGGATAATGCCTACCGCTTCCGCATTGTAGACAGTGTGCCCTGTAGAGCCGCTACGGCAGAAGTAGTATCCCGAGTTTGGAAAGACGAGGTGGTATACAAGTGTACAGTACAATGCATGGGTCGTTGTATGACAGATATAAACTTGGACGAGATAAGGAGCCAGTATGACCAGGGAACGACCGACACTTAGGCGAGTAACATGACAGGAAGCCTATTCCGAAGCAGGAGACATTACGGTGTCCTGGGTGAGATACGATAGGGGGACGAGACAGAGACTATGATGTGACGAGGGATGTAGAACAGTCATCTACCAAAGTGCAATAGTCACTCGAGGCATCGTTAGAATCACGACTTGATGATGTTCCAGAGAACTGTATGGCAGGGGACGCAAGAATGAAGAAAACCAACACAAATCTAGTCTGAGCATTATATTTGATGCGTCCGACCGCGAGCACAGGGAACGCGAGCACCAGCACGACCTCAAAACTCCACCTTAGCAGGACCAGAGTTTCCACGCCTGCAATGACGATGACGATCGGTCTCGGGATGTCGGGAAGGGTGGCCTCGAGGATAGATAGGGAAAGGCTAAGAAGCGATCCTAGCGCGGCTGTCATCGGCAGGGAAGAGCGAATAGTAAAGGTGAGTGGATGGGATTCAGGAGTTAAGATCTAGTTGACAGTTCAATGATGCCTCACTTTATCGAGGTATAGAGGTCGCACGTACCGCCATCGAAGACAATAGCCCCGTTCTATGCGATAGAAAGAGGAAGGCGACACTCAGAATTCCTGCTGCCGCGAGCGAGACGGCTATCACTAGAGGTCGTGTCGTACGGTCCTCGGCGGACGACAGGACGACAAATAGAGATGCCGACGAGATGCCACTAGACATTAGATCGGCAATGCGTTCTGAGAGATGCAATCATGCACGTACAGCAAAGTTACGAGCTGTTAACGTGAGCGATCAGTGAGCGACAGTAAGACAGTGCACCTGAATACGCACCGCCAGCAAGGATATACCCCAATCATTCACAATTCGTCGTTGTATGGTGCGCAACCCATCATGATGGTGCTCTTCAGTTTGCGCAAGACGTATGTCGCCATAGAGTAAGAGGGGGGAGCCTTGACGAGATCTCAAGGCTGCTTTACTCAGAAGCAGGCGTGGATAGAAGAGTGCCGCGATAAAACCCTCCACGACAAACATCCCAGCGAGTACATCGTCGCGGCATTGATCAGCCTAAATCCTCGATCAGTATCCGTTGATGCTGAGATGGCAGAAGCGGACGGAGAGAAGGCGGCCAGCCTCAAAGCTCAAAGAGGGGATAACATTTAACGACTCACCGGCAGAAACGCGCAGGCGGCGGTGATGAAGGTGGTGACGACGAGCAACACCAGCCTGAGCGTTGGCGGGCGCAGATTCACGCGGCGCGTAAACAACGCCCACGCCGCGCCCACAGGCCGCGCGCTTGACCCCGCGTCGGTGTCCTGAGCACCAGTCTCGGAGTCACGTCCTGGACGAGTTGGCACATCTGACAGGCCAAGCGTGTCTTCTCTTTTCCCGACATGGCCTTGGTGGGCGACGCTGCGGTTGCGTTCATCGGTGCAGTCCGGTGAATCGAGTATTTCTTCGGGCATGATGATATCGCTTCCACGACGATAAAGGAGCGCAAGCTCAGTGGGATCGAAAGGTGAGTTGGTGGTCTTCGTGCGGGAGAGGCGGTTGGTTTTCTATGACCTCGTCCGCGCTTAACGGGGTTGGCGCTACTGAACTTCGCACCGGCCGGCGGCACAGCATAACATAACGCCCGCTCGTAGAAACGTCTATTTAGACCACCCAATGAGTGCGCCCATCATTGTATGTTAAATCTGAGTCCACTGTGGTAACGAAAGACGAGAGACTGGGTTGCTGCGTAGTAGATCCAAGGGGCCTCCGGCCGCGCGAGCGGCTTCGCCGCTCGCGCACGGAGGCGGGCAATGGCCACAGCCAATGAGAGCTTAGCTCGTCTCAATGGCAATTTCGGGCGCTGACGCGCCCGAACGCCGAGTAGATCGCTCTACTTCCAGATTCGGTGACAAGAAGGGCAATCGCAGCCCCTCTCGACCAACCACAGTCCACCATATCCCTCCCACGATCGCCCCGGCAAGTAGCCCACTTGCTACATTGTCTACCCAGTCATACACTTTCCTGCGTTAATATTGTTATCAGATGGGCTTCAAGCTCAGGCGCCCGCAGCCCGCGCGAAGGCCTCACAAGAAGAACTGTACACACAACTACCTTCAAGAGCATCGCACTGATATGTATCGCGAAAGATGACGAGTGATTGGACAGCGGATAACCCAGGTAGGCGTAGCGTTACAGAACCACGTGGATATATATACGTTGTGGCATGATTGAGAACATCGTGTACATGGGTGGAGGAGCAAAAGGAAGGATAGACCGATATCAGGAATCCTGAACAACAGAGCAGAGGTCACATAAGCAGAAGCATGCCACTCTTGTCCAGCCCATTAACCCGCGCACCACGGCGGACCCGCCCAATACCACTCAGTCCATGCTGGCCTTCCCCTCCATCCTACGCGCTCGAGCAAAGGACGAGGATTATTAGCTCGATGAGCAGCAGCCTCCCCAGTTATCCGAGGCGGACGGGTTTCGACTGGGCCTTGTCGTCGCCGCGTCGGTTACTATGGGGCTATGCATCGCGTTGCGGAGCAATGTTCTTGAGAGCCGCTCTTCGACTCGAAAGCTCGATGCCGGTGTAGCCAGGTGACTGGACTATCATCGACACAATTCCGCGCAGGCTGGAAGGATCGATCATCAGGTAGAGGTCGTCGCCGTCGCCGTCACCGCCGCCGCACTAAAGTTTTGGCCGTTGATGTGCTGGTGTTTCAGTGCGTGTAGGGAGGGATTGTACATTTATGGTAGTGGTCGAAGAATGAAAATGGTGGAGCGAGGGAATAGAGGAACAAGGGAAAGGGAAAGAAGCACAAGATCGTGATAACGTGCATGCATATTTGAGGCAGTAAGTAAGAAGAGGCTGGGATAGGGATGTCCAACTGACATGACAGGCAGAGTAGCTGGCATGTGAGACGGAGGATGATAGCAAGAATATGACTTATGCACATTGGAAGACGGAATCTAGAAGGCGTGTTGCCTGTTTCAACAACGCGTTAACAAAACCTATCTTTAGCCATTATACAGAAACGAATATCGTACCTCATCTCTATTGAAACCCACTGTGTTCCGTGGGTCAGCAGAGGACGAACGTAGACAGTGACTCTTATTCACCTTAACCCAGACTGCCACTTATCCATCGCCCGCGCATCTCAAAGCACTTGCTACGCGCAAGAGGAGCGTATGTATAATGTTCCATATCGTCCACAGAGCCTTAACGATGTACTCTAGGCCGAGGAGAATTGTCACAACCGCACAGATGGTAGCAACCACCCTGGGCGAGACCGAATAGGCCATGAGGAGGAGGGAAGACGAAAGCCCTAAGAGGGAGGCGAGCGCGAAGAGAAGGGGCGCCCTAGATGCAGTAAGGAAGTCTAAGCTCGAGTGGAAGCTCCGCGCATTTTGCTGTCGAATAATCAGACCGGCATCGATCGAGTAATGTCTCTGCAGACGTACCCGAGCACTGTGGACATACACGGCATGGGACGATGCTTGAAGGTATACAACAGAGACCAGCCCACAGACCGCGGAAATCGCGGAGAGTGTCACGCAGCGCAAGGCAAGCGCGCCGGCAACCTCGTCTATCGCACAGTAGTAGATGATGGCATCAACACTTGGATTGAGGCAACATGAGCTGGGTATACGCTGTATACGAAAACCGCGCTTACATGACGACTGCGAGCAACTACGGATGATTAGCCTGGGGACACAGTTGCGACAAGGTATGCTCACAATAGTGACAGAGAACTGCCATTCTCTCTCAAGCCGTGCCCGCGCATCTCTCAAATCCGCCCCCGAACGCACAGATTGAAATTCCTCGACAGTTATCCAGTCGCGGATCGGCATTGCCGAGTCTAGTTGCGTATGTTCTTGGTACGTCGTTACAGAGTTGCTATCGAGCGTTCTGAAGCCACACCGAAGTAGTCTCCAGAGATGTAGACCTCGACCGAAAGACCATGCGCCGTTTTCCTGAGGTGGTTGAGTCTCACTATCGATTCCAGGGAGCTCAACTTCGGGGTGATTCTGAACGGTGTCATGGTGCATTCGTGAGTCCGCGCGGGGTGTGGTTGAGGTGCTGGAGATGACGGTTAAGCGCAGCAACACGTCGGCGCGAGAATCAGCAACGCTCACGAAGATTTGGCCACTCTGGCGCAATCCTGACCCATTCGGCTCGGCTCGCTCTGGGACGTCCCTCCGATGCCTTCACTTCTGTCAGGATACCTGGCCAGTACAGGGTCTCTCGCGTCCATCTGCTCATCGACAACATCGTTCGCCATGGATGAACCATTGTCGCTTCCATGGTCTAGCCGATACATGCTACCCTCCGGTACCGGTCACCAAGGCGGTTGAGGTTAAGTGTAGAGTGAAGAGGTTGTGATGATGTAGTCGCCAGTGGAGGTAAAGGAAGACGATGTCGGTAAGCTGTGCGATCCCACTTTGAGCGCTTTCACACCTATTCACATCTCCCTACACCAGTAGCGTCGTACGCGCAACAGAATCCTTCCTGCGCCTCTACAGCAAGACTTTGCGTTCGCTGTCCCGACCACAGCTTGCAGTGCCTACCATGGCTGGATGCGGCATTTTTATGTCCCGTAACACTCCGCATGGCAGCGCCTCCAAGCCCCTACTACGTCTTTCCCGGCTCACATAGACATGGGCTCATAGACATGGGCTCCGAACGCCTCCTTCCCGTGTAAGTACAGGTCTCTCACCGTGGACCCAGCTGAGCAGGGCTTGGTGTCGCCCATCATATACCATGGGGAATGGCTGTGCAGATAATCCTGCTGCGCGCGTGCTTCTGGCTCATCCCACAGGGCACAGGGTTCATCGCGTGGCTGGTCTCGACTTGACGTGTTTCATCACTTCTCAGACAATGTGACATCTTCTGTGTCTGCCCCCTGATTTGGCAGACTCGGCATGCTGCTTGTGCTTTCCATACAAGGCTACTTACTTTCCGTAAGCGTCAAAGTCTCTGTCCCAGACTCCTTCTCATCGACCTCGAGCGATTTCCAAGTCGCTCTCGGTCGACTGGCACACTTGTCCTGACTAAGCTGATCCGACTGATGGCCGACGCGCGTGGCCTGCCATCCTCGAGAGCTCAATTTCAATTCTGCGCACTGTTGCCCCGCTCAAAGGGCTCGTACGGACATAGCAAAACACCTTCTAGCTGCTCTCGGAAGAGAAACAGTGCCCTTCGAGGGTGAAGAGAACGGGACCATGACGCCATGCGTACTCGGCACGCGCCCGGCCATCAGGCCATCAGCTTAGTCAGGACACAAATGCCAGTCGACCGTGAGCGACTCGAAATCAGCGAACGGTCGAATGGGAAGGAGTCT